>BLKM01007732.1:0-184189 GCA_013340265.1 Coptotermes formosanus | reverse complement strand
GGTGGTAATAGTGGTGGTGGTGGTGGTGGTGGTGGTGGTGGTGGTGGTGGCTGTGGTGGTGGTGGTGGTGGTGGTGGTGGTGGTAATAGTGGTGTTGGTAATAATGGTGGTGGTAATAGTGGTGGTGGTGGTGGTGGTGGTGGTGGTGGTGGTGGTGGTGGTGGTGGTGGTGGTAGTACATAATCAGGAACCTCATTATGTGTTCTGTTCAACAAATGGCACTAGGTTAATGACATCGATGGGACTCAGACCACTAGAGCATGCAACACGAATGGCAGATAAAGGAGCTAAAACTTCGTCGTCCTTGCTAGCATGAATCACGCCAGTAAGAAGCGCGGGGGAGTGGAGCACAGCCGCAAGCGTTCCGTAGCCCGAAACTACAGACAGTTACTGTGGCGTCTCCAGTTGACCTTAGCAGTGGTTTAAACAAGCGAAGCCGACAACCCTTGGTTTGTGGTGACCAGTAACCGATATATTCCAGTTCGAAATATATTGGACTGAAGTGCAGTCGTGTTTTGTACGTGTAAGATAATGCAGTTATTTTGCGTAGTGTTCTGTGCGTTTAGAGCAGTGCATAAATTTTACTTAATACTTGTTACAAACAAAAAATCTAACAAATCGTGACAATTGGAAAGAAAGTCACGTTTTCGACAGGGTCTATATGTTTCCTCCTGAACATCTTCACGAGTTTTAAGGGAATCTACCCATGTTGTGAAGGTCAACTGCATTCCTTGAGTAAGGGACGGTAATGGAGGTGATACTCCATATAAAATTCCCTACGCCTAACTGCAATATATCTCTGCTAGTTGCCTTAGAAGTGAAAAAGAATGCGGATTTCAGCCAGCTGCTGTGTTCTTAATTGACATCCTAAAAACAGCTGGCTTCACTGATTAACTCCATTGAGCAGGGTCCTTCTTGAGACGCTAAAGGTTCCTTGAACAGTCAGAAATTCCCAGCGCTATAAGAAACCCGAAGTCTCATTACCGTATGTATTAACAAGACCCTGCTGTTCCTGGCCTAAGTCAGACGTCTTCACTCCAAGCATTGCAACTCTATTTCTTTAAGATCCATTTTAATATTAGACCTTCCATCTATCCCTAAGCTTCCAAGTGTTCTCTTTCCTTCAAGTTTACTCACAACATCCTGTAGGTATTTCTCTTATCCCTACACGTACTACATGGCCCACGCATCTCATTACCCTTGATTTGATCCCCCGAATAATATCTAATGAAGAATGCAAGTCATGATGATACTCATCCAATTTTAGCAATCCTGTCCTTACTTCCTCCCTTTTGGGCCCAAATTTCTTCCTCAGCACCGTACTCTCGAGTGTTATCAGCCTACGAGATCTGCGCTTTTCTGGGGCACAACGCAGCGTCGAGTGGTAATCCTCTGTCGACGTTTCGGGACAACGTATCGGTCCTATCTCCAAGGGTGATGATGTCCAAGATGAGTAGGAACTTCTTGACTCTTGGAGATGGGACCGACACGTTGTCCCGAAACGTCGACAGAGGATTACCAATCGACGCTGCATTATACCCCAGAAGAGCGCAAATCGCATCAGCATCGCGGCGGAAGCCTGAAATCACGGATTATCAGCCTAGTCCCTTCCCTTAACATTATAAGCCAGCTTCGCATTCACACAAAACAAACGATATTACGGTTCTGCGTACTATAATCTCTGTGGATTTTGGATAGCAAACGGGAAAACAAAACATTCTGGACCGAATGGTGGCAGGCATTCCCAGAATTTAATATCTTCTTAATTTTTACGCGCACCAAATTTTTGTTTATTAATGTCGTAAAAATGTTCCAGTTTTTTCCAAAAATTTTTTTTTAAAGGATTTGTTAGCTTGCTTTATGTCTTCATTTTCTTTTGCATTCTGTTGACGAAACATGAACACCTATTTAGAAGCTTTCCTAGTGTCGTTCCAAACTCTGACGTTCGCAGGGCCACCAATTTAGTATTCTTGACTTTGTGACGTCGCAAAACTACAAGATTATGTGTCATAACGATCACGAAAACCCGTCAGGTTTTGGAGGTGTATAAACACAAGAACACAGGCCTAATGTTGCTGTAAGCATACCTCAGAACAAAAGTATGAGAACCAGAAAAAAGACAGACTGTGGCGCCCACGCTGCACAACCATTTGTCACATTACACTATGACGGTAACTTCTGTTTCCTAATTCTTCGTCTTTCTTACATCACGGAAAATGACACGGCGCAAGAGATGTAAAACTTCCGCCGACTAATGGATGGGAGTGATCAGATACAAGCAATTCCCGAGGCGCCATAGTCTGGTTTCCTGTAAGAGTGACATTAACTGGCGCAATAAACAAACAAGTAGCAAATAAATGAACCGCTGCCAAACTGAGGACACTGAAAAGAGTCCCACAGATGGTGGGGCTCAGAATGCCCCACATTTTGCCTGCTGTCATATTCCCCTCCAATCGCCATTTCTCTACGCCACACATTCCGAAGAGCTTGTCGCCAGCAAAGGTAGCCACTGAAAACATAACACTGGAACAAAATGGCCACACTACGTTATTACTACTAGAACTATGGCGTGACAACCCAACTTCCGGCCCTAGCCTCCTCAATTTCTTCCCCCAGATTTTCCGGTCTACCGATAATTTTCTCAACGCTACAGTCCCTAGCAGTTTTCTGGCATTTCTGGTCCCCGCGTCTCACCACCTGTCGGTTGGGTTCTCTACTGCCAGGCTACCGTATATTTTCCTTCTAAGATTTTCATTGGTGCTCTTGACCTGATCTGTCCATCCTGCAGATGTGTTCAGTCCATTCCAGCTCCTGAGCCAGTGTGTATTACCACATCTGCGTCCTTGTATAAATCTCAGCCTGCATTATTATAGCGGATTTTCCACCGCGCATTTTCCTTTACTGGCCCACATATTGTTGTAACTGACTTCCGTTCAAATGCGCCAAGGCTCACTCCCACCGTCGCGGATATACTCCATATTATTAATATTTTTACATAAATCTTTCTGTTTCAGACATCCCCGCTACCGTCTACGTTACAGATATTACTATCGGCCACGTAGGCCCTGATGCATCATGGGACTCCATTTAGGAGTCAGAAAACTCACTGGGACTACTAAGCAAACAAACAGTATGTTCAGAATTTTTGGAGAACAGTAATTTGCTGACCGCTGTACGTCTTAAACCAGGAACAGGCCGCTTTTAGTAGAGATGTGCTGTTTTACCTGCGAGATCAAAAACAATCCGCGCACGTGTATCACTTTCATGAAAGGCATGCTTCTAAACGTTAACACTTGTTATAGCTTACAACTTGTTATGCAAATACAACTTGCTAAATATCCACCAGATTAGAAACTTTTCGTGCACAACGCGCATGATGCACAGGACCAAGGTAAGCTGTATATATTCTTCAACTATATTTACAGAAAAGAAAGACGCGTGGTAAGTAACCTTTCATACCGGGAATGCACATGATATGTGAGATATCACTGATGTGTTTTAGGGCTCACTCCATTGTCACCGATTATACAAACACAATGTTTCGAAAGCAACCTGCTTTCGTCTTCAGGTGCACTAAAAACTTGAGACAGAGTAACAAACTAAAGAAACTAAAACCTACCAATTCATACGTGAGAGACAAAAATAAACCATATCTCTGAAAATATAGTATATGTAAATTCAAGCCCACAACTTGTAATAATCTGTGCTGAGTTTCTTTAACTGCTGCGGCACAGTTACTTTTAAATGATACTTGTATTCTCCACTAGCAAATCCGGACGTATTCATCTAATGCGTTCTGGCAGAGGCCCTGAAATGCCGAAAGGAGGATGAAACTTGGCCAGAATGTTGTGGACTGCAGTTGGGTATGTATGCGTAACCTTGGAAAGGCGTTCCCTGACTCCACATTTTTTACGGAAGTGGCAGAAAAGCTGCCAGTCGTAGAAGCGTGCGAGTAATTACATACAAATTAATGGACTGTCATTAGCATGGAGAAAAAAATCTGCACGTAATATTTTATAACTCTGAAGCCAATTATTTACGGCACTTTATCATAACAACTAACTCCAGTAATTAAATTATTTAATAAACCACTTCATATCAATTGTAATACACACGAACTTAACGTCACAACATAAGTTCACGGATATGCCTTAAATTATAGGCCTTTTGTTACCACTTCACCATAAACTAGCGCTATATTACTGTAGTATAATTGTTACTAATTTACAGATCAGATTACTGTAGCATTCAGATAAATTTAAAAGTGAAAGAAGAACCGCAAACACATTGAACACCGTAGTCTGACCGTCTGTTCCTAGTGCTTTGCTGCAGTCATTACAATCAAGAACAAAACCAGTAACACGCTTGCTACTGCGCAACTTTGTTCCAACTTAATCAATACACAGCCTTAGTAAACCCTGTATACCCAGAATTAATTTTCTATTGTCACCAGCTCACTTAAATTTCGTTCAAATGAAAACAGCGCTTCCTTCAACGTATCAGGTTTTCCCAAACACATATTTCGAAGTTGGTTCTCCAAGAACTGCAGTCACAAATCCCGCCGTCTTCGCATTTCACGGCATCATTAGCGCCCCTGTTCATATTCTTAACAAGATAGGGAACTGTGGCATTTCTATACCGCATTATTACTTTGCTGGCCTCCGTGCTCTTTATGTATTGGATTCCTGCCAGGTGCAGAACAGGAAAAAAATGTATGTTATATTTCTTTATTTCCTTTCGTCTATTCATATGAATCTCTCTTTTCTCTTTTGTTGACTTTAAGTCAATGCTACCGGACATGATCTTGTATTATTAGACACGTTTCTTTCATCTCACAGGAAATCTCTATTTCTTTTATCATATTTTTATTTGGCCCTATATCGCGTACCCGGAAACACTACTGCCTGCCCCTACAGATGTCAATGCGTACATAGCAATAGCGTGCCCGCAAGGGATCAGCATAGCCTGCACATATACTTATTGTCTTCCACCTTTACAAGTTCCCGTTCAGAAGGCAAGCAGTTTTAAGTGTCCAAGACCATAAGGTAAAGAGAGATTATTACGGTGAAAGATATACTTTCTTTCCTGACTGCTATACGTAAGACCAGTTTACACAGCTGCACAAAAAGGGCGCAGAACATTATTACTAAAGCAAGCGTTATAATTCCACGACAACGAATTCAACACCTAAATGTATTACAGATGTGCGGGTCCTTGATTTGACAATTCCCAACGTGTTATAAAAGTCTAACCGTTTAAAAGTCCAGTGGTAAATATATGTACTGACCTCTGTAATATTAATAATAATGACAGTAAATTTACGTGTTTCAGAGGATTTGCACAATCAATGGGAATTATTGCCCTAAACAGCATATAACCTAAAAACTATAGAAAGCACTGTACGGGTAAAAACTTTCGACGTGAAAAGTATATTCAGTCATCAAAACTTAGCATAAAAATCTTAAAATGTGCGCTAAATAAAACTGTCAAAACACAGCTGTCACATACTTTATATATAAAATCACATGAATACTCTATATCAGAGTATTAGCTTTTATGAAATTCTACCTTCATTGCGAAAATAAGGGCTGATTCCTGCTTCTAGACCATACAGTTCCAGTTAAACTTCTGAGTATTCTGGTATTTTGTATTACCTGATAACGGAAAATTCTGGCAGAGAGGTGCTGTAATAAATATTAATTAATGATAATAAGAAATTTTAGTTATGATTGACGGTTTTATTCTGTTATTATTTATTATCACAAAAGCGAATGGTTCAGAAAAGTGTTTTTGGTATGGAATACATTCGACAAACGTCTTTGTCTTCTTCTCGGGTCTCTTTCTTTACAGATTTAGAAGAGAAACTTGATTCTTGCCATCAACATCCAACGAATGTTAATACATCCATTTATGTGTTTTAAATTTTTCTGCGGTGGCCGTGCAAAGACAGGAAGAGAGGAAGTAATAGCTTGTTTGGGACAAACATCCTCTAACATCACTTTCGTACGTAGTATCAATACATTAGCTATGTTTAGCTGTAAGTTAATTGACTGCCCTTACATTTAATTTTGAACTGCTGAATTACGATTTCATTTTTTTTTCTTCCCGAAACTCACGAATAAAATACGCAGTCCTCTCTTGCGAGTTAGTCAGAATTAGCTGCCAGTTAACACGCTATATTACCTTGATCAATGCTAACAATTTCTCGACAAGTGTAGGGTGACTATATGAGTACTCATACATCAAGCTCCAATCACGGATAAGTGCAGTCGCTGCAGCTACTGCAGAAGACAGGATCATCCTTACCACGGCAAGGACTGTACTACTACTTGTGTAACAAAACACTGTGTTCAAGACAGGAAGAAAACTGTGCACTAGTGGTTCATAAGCTACTGCTGTACTTTATGCTGCATCACCCTGAACTTGGTATTATATTAATCACACAAACGTAATAAATGTTCACTTCCGATTCTTAACTGAAACTGCACAAAAACTTTATGAAACGTAGTTACGTGATCAGTACACCCACACCATAATCAACTTGTAACCTCCTACGGGTGTGAAACAAGGGCTGTTGCTGCGAAGGGAATTACACAGATCGACGGTGTTGTCAAAAATGGTACTGAGAAAATATGTGGGATAAATGAGAATTGCGTACAAATTTTTTGTTTCAGAATTCTGATGGAAGAGACCACTTGGAAGACCTAGGAACAGATGGGAAGACAATATTAAAAAATCTCACAGAAAGGATGTATGTGAATGTGGATTGGGTTTACCCGGCTCTGGAGTCCTGTGAATAAGGTAATGATATTTGAAGTTATTCTTAGCACTTTCAGAGCACATGAACACGCAGCACATTCTGAACTGGATTTTAACAATCACTCTCCACATTTAATATACTCTTATCTGTAATTGTAATCTGGATATCTCACTGTCATTTTCAAATGTTTTAACTTTGCCACACAACAGCAAATCGTTAACAAAAATGTTAAATTAAGAACATGAAGTGACTCGAAACTTATAATATCAAAATACCAGGCGTTTAAATACACGGACAGCCCTAAGGTAAGAGCAGTCATTTTGTACGTGAACTCCCACACTAACAAACACTCAGCGCAGGCAGAGGGACAGGCAATGTCAATAAGATTAACCGCCAACTCTTGAACAGCGTTCAAACGCATTCAGCGTCAGACCACCGGGATAGACGAATAAAACAAACATGGCATAGTTCGCTCTGCTATTACAGTATATTACAATTAAGCATTGATTCATGGGCTTTTGCTAGTGTTTCCTATTCAGACTCCACCACGTGGGGTCTGCGGTCCAAATGTAACACAGCAACCCAGCCGCGTCTAAAAGTTATAACAGGACGCTGAACATTTTGCAAATATATCATTGAAACTACAAGCAAAACTAAAGATTTTACAGAATACCAGCAGTTTGATGCGGTTTATACAAAGTGAGAACTGGGTTACAAGAGCAAAGAGGAGGCTGCAGAAAATTGCAGAATGAGGAGCTTATGGTTGCACACCTCACTAAACACTCTTATTACTACGGTTATGAAACAAGTACTTCTAGTATGAGATGGTCGATACATGCAGCACGAATGGGAGGAATGAGAAATGCGTAGAAATGTTAAGAGGAAAACCTGGAAAACCGAGGCGTGTACAGGAAGATAATAGTAAAAAATGACCTTTTAGGATATAAAACCAGGAATACTGGTTGGGTTGAACAACAAGGGAGTATGAAAAAAAAGAGATAAATATAAAAATGTTCCTGTCTAATCTCGATGTAATGAGACAGTCTGAGAAAGTAAGTTTGACACTAAAAGCAGCTGACGGTAAAAAAATACACTGTGAAGATTTTATTAGATTGACTTGGTTTAGGGGACAAGCCCATATTACAAGCTAAGATGAGGTTTGATTTCCACAAAAAAGGGTATTTCTTGAATAGATCAGGCTCCTTAAGAAATTGCTTTTGCGTACGTATGTTGCTTAAAGTGGTAACGCTCTCTTCCCAAGAATGGAACCGGCTCCATATCACACATGGACAAAGAAGTGCTACAAATTACTGAATCGTTTAAATACTCGTATGTATCAGACGCCGAATGGGAGAGGGTAAAGCGCAGTTCAGACCAAACCGTCTAATTCAAGTATTGCCATTTATACACAACCGCAATTTCTCTTTATACGATAGGTAAAGAAACCCCTAAAGCCAATTGAGAATTGTCGTCTTTTACGTAATTCTACGAAGGGCGAGTTACTTATATAACTTGGAGTTACGTCCTAACCAATTAAATATTACGTGCCACTGAGTAGGTCGTATGTGCCTCCGCATTCAAATTATTCTTAAAAATAAGAGTTTAAACATCACTCCTATTATTAATAGAGCATTATCTCAAAGATAAACCTTCGAGGATGTTATCATAAGTTTCCTCAGATTCGCCAGTTGTAACAGACGCAGGCGCCACAAGGATTATTGGCAGAGAGCCACATGCTTTGCACAAGCCTGCCACTTGCTCTTGCTACGGTAACTTTAATTTTTAAATGAAATTCGAAATTTTGGTGCAACAGTAAAAACCTAAACCAATGTCCACAATTAAAACCTATAAATTAAGCCTTTCATATAGGTCACACTACATAATCCTTCTGTGTTTTACTTAAGACTAAGGAATAAAGCGTAAGAAAATGGATTCCATCGATCTTCTCTCCTGTACGGTCTCAGGTTTTCACTGCTAGTGCTGCTCAAATGATAGCCCTCCGTGTATTTTCATCGTATAGCACACACTCACAATCCTAAACGGTGTCAAAATCAGAAAACCGTTATTACAAAATCTAATCTCCACAGGTCCTCAGTTACATAATACAACAGGCAGTGTGGTCAAGAAGTTCAGCCTACTGCAAAAATTTTGTGCCCAACGTGCTCTGTGTGGGGATTTCACTGCCGGGCTTAAAAACTACACCCTGCGGCAGATTTGCTTGGATCGCTAAACAACATTCGGAAGATTGCCAATTCCAAAACAATGAGAAAGTAGAAACGGCTGTTTGTAAATGGTTGCAAGTACAAGACTTTGATTTCTACAGTGACAAAGTTATTAAATCCGTGTCAAGACGGGACAAATATACCTACGTGTTCGGGGATTACTTTCTAAAACAACGACACTTCAGTGGAAGGAACGAGATAGAGTTAACCCTGTAGCGACTGCTCGTTTAATTTTTGGACCCAGTGAATATTACGTTTTGTTACAGTCTTCACAAAAGCCTGTCACTAGTCCCTGTCCTGGACCAGGCGATTTCAGTTCCACCTATAATAACGCATTTATTTAGTATCTCTAATACTGTAATATTCTCCCACCTACGTCTAACGCTCCAAAGTAGTCTCTTGCCTTCTGGTTTGCCGACTGAAATAAACGAGATCGTATACAAATTAAAACTTCGCAGAATAAATAAGTCGTACAGAAGTTATTGTCATGAAAAAGGCACACAATACGTATGTATTTAGTTAAAATTAAATGGTAAAGCCTTAATCCGATAGACTAACGTGATTGTATTTTATAAATATTTAAAACTAAACGGGAACACTGACTCCAACTTTAATTTAACCTGTCCCTCCTGATTGGCTAAGGTGGAGACCAATATCCTTTTAAAATTTTATTTTCCCATTTCAAAAACGCTGTAAAAATTATCTCCATAATGAAAAGCAGACAATCCAGATAACTTTACACCAACTGCAATGTAGGTTACGCAAGTCCCACTAAGGAGTGCCCTTCTTTACACGCTTATATGAAGAGCAGCACTGGTGTCTCGACTTACGGCCACTTATGCCACTGTTGATATACCTGGCGCCTCCCTGCAGAAATACGCATGTCGAACCCTGCTGAGTGGGAGTTCATCAAAACTCATGACTCCCCCGCCCCCCCCCCCCCCCCACAGTAACTCTACTGAAGTCGTCATCTGATCATATTCCATCAAAGGAAGATAGCTGACAATATCTGTTCTATCTAGGTTACGTCGTAATCTCCTGCTGAAGACCCCGACAGAAGATAAGATGGTCAGTTTTAGTCTTCCATGGCGGTTCTATGCTAATGCTAACAAATTAAAGCCTAGTGGTTCGTATATTTACGACCAGACTAAAAACAGCGTTTTGTTCAGACAGTGTCTCATCTGATTCTCACAACGAACAGCGGAAAAACAGCCCACTTCTACGCGGTGTCATTACAAAACAGCATTATTAACAAAAGATAATACTGCCGACCGAATTACTTGAACCACCTTTTGGAGATCAATTCAATCACGCAACCTGACGCGCTACTTTATTTCCTCTGTATCTATATTTAGTCCTGATTTATAATTTTAAAAATGCTGAATCATTTAGTGAATCAAATGAAACATAAGTCGGCTCAAGGACAGAATCGAGGAGTCAACCTTCCTGACTGAGAATACGCACAGATCCCCTCCAGTTAATTTAACAGTCGCTTCCCCCTCAGTCACGCGTATCTAGTAAAAAGAAGCATTAAATGTCACTGCATAATATCGTTCCCTAAACAGCAGGAGTAGAAAACTTGACGCTTACGAATTAGAAATTTCAACGTACTAAGGTAAGCCGATCCCGGAGAGCTCCCTTTAAGAAGCTGACGGTCGCTCAATTTGTCAATATATTGCTCGATTTATTTGAAACAAAAGTGTTCACTGCTGTTTTCAAAAAATCACGTTACCAATCCTGTCCTCAGCCTCTAATGATCCCATCATACAGATTTCTACGCCTGAATTCCACAGTAATATCTCCATTCAGTTTTTCCAAATGTAGTTCAGTGCGTGTTTCTGATTATCCACGCATCTCACTTTCCTTGATATAACACCACAGCCTAATAATATGCGGCGAATAGTACAAATTACGAGGATTTTCATTATGCAAACTTTATGTCGTTCCACAATTTATAAAAACAGTTCACTAGTAAAAAAACAAGCATATTATGAAGGAAGGAGTAACTTTCTTTCTGAAGATCGACATGCTTTAAGTTAACAAACATAATTTCGATTAAAAAAGCAATTTATTTACTTAACCTTTTAAAGCCTAGCGGAAAATTTACATACGACCAGGTTTAACATTAAAAAATTCTACGTGGTACCCACATTGCGTTTATGTGTTTTGTACGGATCTCAGAACAAACAGCAACTTTTGCCTTATAAAACATTAAGAGACTGGTTTTTATAACCGAAGTGGAGGGTGTTTACAGCGCGGTACGCACTGAGTCCTTATATAAAACAGATACGCTTCGTCTTTAAAGGGTTAATTACTTCAAAGTTTGTGGGAATTTCCCATCTATTAACATGGGTTCCACACCCAAAAGCTTCACAACTCAGATCTATTAAGAGTCGGTTTAAATGGAAAATGCTCAAGAGTACAATTGTTTACGTAAAGCGAGTGTACTGACTGTGCAGCAGAAGGCACACAGTACAAGAAGGCATGTAGAGCATGCAGCTTGTTTGAAGATCCTGCGACTAGAAGTGCGAAATGTTATAGAGAGCTTGGTGTGAAAGAAAGTTGACAGGTGATGAAACTCGTTTTCATCTTAAGAAAACTCAAACTTGCTCTTAACGAGTTCGAGCGACAAATATATCTCCATACTACACAGCAAAATGTGTTTCTCTGATAGCTCGCCCATACGTACTAGTACGATGTTAAAATGGTCACTAATGGTCTCGCCAGAACTTCTTCATTTTACTCTAATGGATAATAAATAATGTTTCAATAGACGTTATTTATAAGTACCTTCTGAAAAAAGCAGAATTTGTGTAAGTTTATCTTTGGCTTTAACGTGGAACGGAAGGCAAGCGAACATCTGTGGTAAGTTTCCAGCACCGCCCGAGATTCTCGTACGTAATGGATACCTGACAGTTCATTCCTTGACAATTTATAACAAAAATGAGAAACCTTAATGACACTCACTTAGGACAATACACACACATTCTGCTCTTCTTCCAATACCTTCTGCGCCACTCTATACTTAACTGCTTTTCGTTGTAAGCAAAACGCCTTACGAGATTAGTCATTACAAATATAACGACTCGCGTTTTATGGCTGCGAAATGGACAATAAGACGTAAAGATCATCTCCAAAAAAAGTCGTAAATACACGTATGTAATGTCTTAAGTTGGCTCTTCCTGTTACTTGGCTACAAAGTGTGACAAGATATAAACCAATCGAAGTTATGTCAAAGATGAATTACTTCGGGCTTCCGCCGCCGTGTGAATGAGATCTGCCATCTTCTGGGATTTTACGCAGCGTAGGTTGGTAGTTTGCCCCGAAACGTCTGTAACACACTACCTCTCTACGCTGCGTAAAATCCCACAAGAGGGTAGATCTGACGTCGAAGACGTCAGATATATCAGATTTGGCCAACAAAATCTGATACTTGACATATTTTACATCTATACATAATAATGTGCCGTGTGCCTATATGCATAACTGTATGTTGACAATGGCAATGCTGCATTTATGCACACTTCTCCTTACGATTGTAGCGATTCCTTAACAATGACCCTTTCAGAGCCGAAACGCCTCGGCGCTTCAATATAATACAGACTATTAGGGGATTTCCCTAGACTCAATGCATCAGTTTAATTCAGTTTTTAAGGTTCGACTGTCAATATACGGTAACACGCTATACTACACAGCATAAAACGCTTTTATCGAAACACTGAACATACACAAACACTTGAAAAAAACTAAACACAGATAGGAAGATAATATTAAAACAAATTTTAAGTGAAATGGAGTTGGAGGATGGGTATTTAATTCGTGTTAGAGTGGACCGCGGCGGCCTTTTGTGAACAAGTAAACGAGCCTTCGGTTCACATAAGCGCAGCATATTCCTTTACTGCCTGAGCGACCTTTAACTTCTTAAGCACCAGGATTTAGTCAGAAATGTTTTTCAAACCCGTGACGGGCTTCTTGTAACATTCTCCCTTTTGCATGAAGTCCATTACACTGATTTGTCAATGGCACCCGTCGTGCCAGCGTGGTACATAAGAACCAATATCTGACAGCAGCAATTTTACACGACTTCAAAGTGACTGAAATAAGAAAACTACAAGTAACCAAGTGTAAGTGTAAGCATTGCATGTTTTCAAGAGGAGCAACGACAGTAATTTGTAAACAGCCTAAGTTAATTGCATGCTTGTTCTTGCGAATTGACTAATGTTGATACCATCTGCTGGAATGATACAGCGCCTCTCACTGCTGCAGATGTGGAATGCAGAAGCTCCGCGTACAGTCAAAGCACCGTCGCACAAAAAAATACATTACGATCCGTAGGCTGAGAAAATAGCGACAGGGGAAATTCGGAATTATTTCAGTAAAATTAAACCAACGAATGCACAATATTTAATCTTATTTAACTTCTGTTCCAACTTTTCTCCGACATGTTTCGGCAATTTTGTTGCCATTTTCAAGGGGGTTACTTTAATTACACAGATCTATTTTCAACGTGCATTAACATGTGACTCTTAAAACTTTTTCAAAAATATCTTTAAGATTAAAATTCTTCTAAAAGCTGTAATTCCCTGAGGCATGTGGCTTTGTTCTAGTTTCTTACTATTGGTGTGGCGCTATTGTGGCATGGCGTCCGTAATTTGTTCTGTTTAAGGTTGTGTGTACGCGGTGGAATGCACAAGGCGTCGGGCCGAGGGGTACCGTATAGATGTGTAGTTGATCGTGTCAGGCAGTTTTATGTAATTAAAGTAACCCCCTTGAAAATGGCAACAAAAATGCCGAAACATGTCGGGGAAGAGTTGGGATAAACCTTAAATTAAAACTAAATATTGTGAATTCGTTGGTTTAACTTTACTAAATTAAGTATATGCATGGAAAACAACAACATAAAGCTCGGAATTATTTATTACAAAACCCCACCCTGTTGTGATAAACTTATCTGAAATGTAAGAAAACAACTATGTTTACACTAAAGTGCTTTTGGAAATTCTGACACCACAGAATGTCTCGGCAGCATTGTTAGTGGGAGGGGTGCGTAACATTATGGGATATTTCGAATCCCTTCTATCATAAAAAAATCGCTACAAAAAATAGAGGATACCTCTAAGGCATCGTTGGTAGAAGCGATGCATCACAGAGGATATTTCAAAGCCACCGTGCTGTATGACATGCTACAGAAAATAACCAGGCCTCGACTGTATTGTTGGAGGAAATGGCGCATAGCATTACGTAAAGCAAAGGTACAGCAATCCCATTACAGGCCTCGACAGGACCTTGGTGCTCCAGGAGTTTGACGCTCCCAGAATTTCTAAACAACCGGCACATAAATGTGGTAAGGTTGTCAGCCCCACGCACCGGCTGCATTTATCCCCAGGAAATATCCCTAGTACTCATTTCTGTTAGAGGCTGAGTTGACCCCAGGGCCACTGTGCGGCCGGAAGGATTAAGTCAATGAAAAATCCTAATGACCCCACAGGGAATCGAACCCGCTTAACGTTAGGGGATACTTCAGATCCACTAAGCTACATAAAAACTAAAAAGCTACATAAGAAATTAGAGAATGTGTTGAAGGTGTTGTCAGTGCAAGTGGTGCGCAACACCAGCAGAAGTTCTGAATCCACTGTGCAATATAAAATATCACATTCAATCGAGGATGTCTCGACCGGATATACGGTGGAATCAGTGCTTAACATTACAGAGTATTTGGAATCCTCTACGCTATATAATATGCTACAGAAACCACAGGATATATTGAAATATATACTAAAATCAAACTATTTCAAAAGTAATGTTGATAAAAAGAACAGGCTACCGGTACACTCAGGTACTATTAGTGCTTCACAACTCTGGATCAAGTACTGAAGCAAAGTAATGTCAGACAAACGTAACAGGAATGACAGGTGACAGGAATGCGCAAAAATTGGTCGCGGTTTATTTTAAGGTATTATCTGTATTTCCCCCTCAAAGAATAAGGACCGATATCTAAAGAAACGAAGACAGGCGAGACTGAAGCCCACCGTGGTGCTTCACCTGGAGCTACTAATGAAACTGTAGTAACGACAAGCCTTAAATCTTGTAGGCCTTCATCAAGATAGCAGCCGGACGAATGGATACTTAACTAAGGCCCGCGTACGGGAAACGCTTAATCAACAACCAGTAACACTACAGACACATTTTACCTGCCCTACAGTCACATCAACATAATATAGTGAGAACCAGGCTATTTCTGATAATTACATGCATCTACTACAGTAGTTTACTTAATGACCCAGGTCATGCAACCGCTAAGCAACGAGTGATGTGTATATAATAAAGACAACGCGACATGAGTGTCGGACGCATGGGAAGAACTCAGAAAAGCCTAATAATTTCGCCTAATAACGTACGATCGTAGGAGGGATGCAAACCGACAATCCCACCTTTCGAGCGACTTAAAAGGGCAAAGATGCCGACACGCTGCAGATCCAGCACGTAAAAACATTTCTTCACATTATGTAACAACTGAACAAAGCAACAAATCTCTTCAATTTCTATCAAAACGTCTGCCATATCTTCAAGCAAAGTCTCTGACTGCTATATCTGTCATACCTTCGAGCAAAGCCCCTGATTGCTATATCTGTCATACCTTCGAGCAAAGCCTCTGATTGCTATATCTGTCATACCTTCGAGCAAAGCCTCTGGTTGCTATATCTGTCATACCTTCGAGCAAAGCCTCTGATTGCTATATCTGTCATACCTTCGAGCAAGGCCTCTGATTGCTTTATCTATTACATCTTCAAACAAGAGCTCCGACTGCTATAGGCCCGCCTGTCTTAATTTCAAGTAAACCTCTGGTTTCAATACCCGTCATATCTTCAAGCAACGTCTCTGACTGCTATACCTGTTTCTGTGGGATCGTTGCAAAAAAGTTAACTCAGCCCTCATGTCCGAATAATGCTCTTCCTTCTGTCGTATCAAGAATGTGTCAGTGGCAATCACCGTCATTAAAATTATACCCTCGTTACATGTCTGTGACAGCACGTACTCTCAGAATGACGATAACTTAGAAATGTTAATTAAATGCTTCTTCTGCCAAGATACTCTAACGTCGACAAACAGCTGAGGGGAAATGGAGGAAGAGAAGCTAGATGAGAGCAGTAAGATATACAATTACCCTGCCAAGTTGAATATTACCTCTCACATGAACTGATATATAGCGTAGTCTTTCTTTTATCTTAAATGTTAACTGTCAAGTAAGATATAATAATTAAGTAGGCTACATTTTATTATGAAAACTTTCTGCAATACATTCCCCTTGCCAAAAGGAGTATTCATTTGTTATGTTGACGGGAGAGTTAATTTTAGGTTATTATGAAAAAAATTCAAGTCTTCGCTAGACACTTGCGACAGAAGACGTAATCAGTTCGTGGAGCATTTGTTAATGGAGACAATGGAGAAACTTCCTATGCTGCTTAAGGGTAAAGTAATCCCATTACAGGCCTGGACAGGCCCTTAGGGTTCCAGAAGTTTGAGGCTCCCAGATTTCTAGACAATCGACCCACGGAAGTGTTAAGGTTCTCAGCCCTACGCAACGGCCGTCTTTATCCCCAGGAAATATTCCTGGTTCTCATTTCTATTAGAGGCTGAGTCAACCCCAGGGCCATAGTGCGGCCGGAAGGATTATGTCAATGAAAAATTCCAATGGCACCACCGGGAATCGAACCCGAACATGCGACCTTCCAGCTTGTACGGCAGTGCCTGAACCAACAGCGCCACCGCGTGCTCCCTACGTTACTTACAATACGAGTAATTTTACAGAGCCCATGTGGAATTTGTGGTGGAGAAAGTGACAATGGGACAAGTGTGACTCCCAGTGCTTCGGCTTCTCTTGTCAGAATCACGCAATCGGTGCTCCACGCTCATTCACTCATCAACAACAGGGGTGTGGCTGGAGTGAGGGCGGGGGGGTGAACTGTGCGGCAGCCCGAGTGGCAAAGTCCAAGATGCCGCTAAATGGACGGCATGTGAATAATTCAAATTAAAAAATGATTTTCTGCGCGTAACGAATTCAACTTACTGAGCCAAATAACAGTAAATTCAAGAAGTTACTGTGTTTACTCCTAAGTTCATAATATCTGTTAAGGGCGGCCACTGTGATTAGTAACTCAGGGCGCCTAAAACATACGTACTTCACTTATCACCAACGCTGTAAGGTCTCAACAGCTGACACGGAACTTAAACAACACACTATATCTTATACGGACAGCAAGCGTAAGGCACTTCAAAGTCTGCTGTTAGCCAAGAAAAATGGTTTTCGTTTAAAAACATAATATGATTCATCTTCCGTGCACTGGGCAATGTAGGGATAAGTTGAAATAAATCATACAAAAGTTAGTAGAGTAAGTTAGAATAAATCTCATATCTGGTTTTCGTTTATTATGTGTGGCAGAACATGAAGTAAATCTTAAAAAATTTGAAGCCTAAAATTAACCTGACTGATATTTAAAAATCCAGCTCCTACATCATAGAAAACACACTGTATCTCTTTTTCAAGAAACAAGTCAGTTGAAGCTGCGTGGGTAAAAAATTACTGTTTACTGCGCTCCTCGCTCGAGGCAGATAAATACACGATGTGGAGAAAATGTACAGTTCTTTAATGTTAAATTTGGTGATAAGTATAGTAACCACGAAATTTTAAAGGATTACGGAACATTTCGGAATACATGCACAACGTACTCTAACATCCGAAAAACTTTCAATATTCCAACGTTACATTTTTTCACCTACCGTCGACGCTACAAAATCTTATCAACCGACAGCCTAGTTAAAATAAATAATAAAAATATGGGATGTCTGGGAAAGATATCTTACTGCTGACTATTTCAACTCCACATTTTATTCCCCTCCAAATATCAGCTGTCAAGTACTGAATAATAAATGCCAATCTATTTATTAATCCAACTAGTTCCACCCACGTTTATACAAGGCCTGCTCTTAGTAAGACAGAACTGTAATTTCTGTGTAATGAATAAAAACAGATTTTAACACGCTAGAGGATTAAATATGCAATGGAAATTATTTAACCTCATTACTGATCTGTCACAAAGGAGAACTCAGGGTTGTAAAAAAAGGCTATTAGATCTACCAAACCTTTACAAAATCCCTATTTACCGACTCACATGTATCACTCCACAAACCATAGGCGACTTAACCACAAGCCTTTCCCGGAAATCATTTGAAATTATGCACAGTTAATATCTCGGCAGTTTCCACCGTCTAATTAACCCTTTAAAGACGAAGCGTGTCTTGTTTTATACAAGGACTCAACGCGTACCGCGCTGTAAACACTCTCCACTTCGGTTATAAAAACCAGTCTCTTAATGTTTTATAAGGCAAAAGTTGCTGTTTGTTCTGAGATCCGTACAAAACACATAAACGCAATGTGGGCACCACGTAGAATTTTTTAATGTTAAACCTGGCGGTACGTAAAGTTACCGCTAGGCGTTAAAAGGACTTAGGATTAAATTTTGAGCCGCTCAGTTGTGTAATTAACATTGTAAACGGTTAATTACGCCCAGTTTCCTTCCTATATTTCAACTTACATGGTTAGGTTAGGAACAGGAATCCAGTCCACGCTGTTCCAACATATTGCCTGAACGATCCACATGAAAATGATCCTCATATCAAGCGGTCTGCATCAGTTTACTGTATGCATTTCTCGTACCTCACATTCGTCCTAATTCGTCATGCTTCTCATTCTCATTTATTTAATCGCCCTAATAATATTTGAGGAAGAATACAAACTTGTGAAGAAGGTCTCTATGCAAATTTTCTCTAAGAATACAAATTTGTGAAGGTCTTCATGCAAATTTTCCCTACCGACTGTTCCGTCTTGTCTTTTAAGGGAGATATGCTTCCCATCTCCTCACGGGACCGATAGGATGTCCCAAAACGTCTGTAACTAACTAGCAATCTACGCTGCGTAACAACTCAGAAGCGAATATCTAACTTACACCGTGGCGGAAGCCTGAAGCCACTCTTTCTTCTTCATTTGTTAGCGCCAGTGTCAAAAAGATCAAGTGTCCACTCTTCCTCTGTCATTAACCCATTCATTGTGCCAAGTCGTCACCCTTCATCTAAGTCATTAGCACGATACAGCCGGAGCACAGTAACGCTCCCCGTCACTCTGTTTCTACCACATCATGCCAGGTTCCTCCCCACCAAAGAAACCTCGTTGTCACTACGTTCTCTGTAAGAGCAACATAAATCACGAAGTCACGACTCCTTGCATCACAGCTTGTACTTGTTTATTGTATCGCAGTAAAGCGATATTTCGGTACTCCAGCTATTCAATTACAGTTACAGGCCATATCACACTTAAATAACAGTTTGTATTTAACACCTTGCTGCCACATTCTCCTCTCCCTTGTACTTCATTTCTTTTCTGCCTTTCAATCTGCATTCTTGCTATCTCGTTCAGCACTTAAAATTACATCAGGGCTGTCCACTTGAAGCATCTGTGTAGAAGATGCGGAGTGTATTAGAAAGAGTTGGACATTAAGAGGTACGAACACAGCTATACATCTACCTCCCCTCTATGTTTTCATGGCACGTTACAGGGTGACCTTTACCTTGTTCAACCGTAAGACAGTTAACAGCCTCTGCAACTGACTGGGTGATGAAATCAGTATGTATGAAAGTACGTTGTACGCGTTAGCTCAAGCAAAGCAGCAGCGTGACATCGGGCATGTTCTTCTAGCTTCCTTCGGTAGTTAATTAGTCAGAATGCTTCTACTGCTTGCAGTTGTAAATAGGCCTATGTTACAGACTGTTGTTTTTGTTAATAGCAGTACTACTGGTTTCTATTTACGAAAAAAATATTATGCAGTATAGACACCTTAAATCTGTCCCTTATAACGCTAAATTATTGCACCGTTTTCACGCGAGTTAACTCAGCAGTACCCTATATCATACAGTATCCGCAGAGACATTTAAAACCTACTTTCACACAAAATTTAACATTTCTACTTAAAAACTATCCATTAGTTAATGTTGTAAAGTTAAAACCTAAACAAAGGATGTGGCTAATTTGCCATGATGTTAAACATTCTATACAAGGATCAAAAGTAGCTGCATATTTTTCTAAGGTCTGTCAAGAACCCATTTCGGAGTCATATTGTTAAGACACGATCGTGTCACTTTCAGTTCGGAATTTCATGCTGCCGCTGATTGTTACCGACAGCACGAAACTATGGACTTAGCATGACCTCCGACTGGACGAAGTTCACAATAACTTTCGTTAACTATCGGTCAAATGGATCAAAGGGCAAAAATGGACCTACATACACAGTATATTAATTTTCCGGGCTCCATATTTTAAAGGATGGTGGGTCAGAACTTAAGAAGTTACATAATAATTATCATTAAAATTTGTTCCCTTCACCCAATATTTACGGAAGATCTAGGCCTACGAAGTATATTTACACTGGGCATACAGCTTGTATTCAAGGCTGCATAAGAAATCAGCTGGTAAGGTAACATTAAGCAACTGACCAATTAATATCAGCATGTCCTGTTGACTGTAGATTGGTCTTGAAAATAAAAACAATGGGACACCCCTGCATTAAAAGTACGTCTGATCCAGGTTGTGCTTCTTGTCTTGGTAGCTTATAACTTATTCAAGAGCTGGCAGCCATCTTGCAGAGTTTCACATAACTGTGTGTGTGTGTGTGTGTGTGTGTGTGTGTGTGTGTGTGTGTGTGTGTGGATAAGTTGAAACCACACCGTTACATGGTAAACCAATTAGGCATATACCAATAACTAACAGTCTTACTCGAAGGGCGTTGCAGCACGAATTGTGCGAAAGCGATAGAGAGAATAACAGTGTCCGCGTACTGGAGAAAATTAGCAGTTACTCCTTTCACAGCACAAGTATTGCGTTACAGTCTTTTGGTTCTACATTTTATTTATTTTATTTATAATACTGCAAGAGTCTGAGAAAAAAGGGTAGTACATAAGATCTGCGATCTTCTGGGATTTTAAGCAGCGTAGAATGGTAGTTTGTTACCGACGTTTCGAGACAACCTGTCGGTCCCCTCTTCAAGGGTCAAGCAGTCCAGGTCTTCTTGGACTGCTTGACCCTTGAAATGGGACTGATAAGTTGTCCCGAAACTTCGGAAACAAACTACCAATCTATGCTGCGTAAAATCCCAGAAGATCGCAGATCTCATTTACACGGCACCGGAAGCATGAAATCAAGCATAGGGTGAGTACATCTGGGAGAATAAGAGGAGCAGGACATTATGCATGAGGAGATGAGAAATACACACAAAATTTTAAGTTGGTATACCTGAAGAAATTATACCACTTTCCATACCGAACGTCGGAGAGTAATCTCGAAGGAATACGGTGTGAACTAACAGCATGGTGCAAATTCTGTCGCAATAAAGGTGACCGTCTCCAAGACGCCAGCCAACACTCTGGCATTCAACTTTGGACATGGGCACATGAATATGAACACCACATGCAGAAGAAGACATGTGTACGTTTCGAAACATGGAACGTTTCTGTCAAGGTGGCTTGAAGGAAATCTGGGAGGTTACCATTCAGCGTAGTCACTGCCTGTAACGGCAGTGAAACTATTCAGACTGCCACGTCATGGGTAGTGTCGCTGTTAGTTATCGTTAAAGCAACTGTGGTATTTGAACAGAATTTAATGTATCGCGCATCAGGTACGAATACAGTGCCAACTGATTTAGGCCAGCTTCCTCCAGTTAATAAGCCTACAGCTCCAGGAAAGATACGTATGCTGTAGCACCTATCCTCCTCTCAGATGACCGCATAAAGTCTTCACCACCGCGAAGGCCTCACGTCTTACGAATGCCTAGTATAACTCCAGACTGTATTTGTACAACTGTACATTCGTATAGACAACAATAGTTCGCCTCATGTCTTACCAATGCCTAGTATAATTCTAGACTGTATTTGTACAACAACTGTATATTCGTATAGACAACAATATTTAGTCTGATGTCTTAACAATGCCTAGTATAATTCTAGACTGTATTTGTAAAACAACTGTATATTCGTATAGACAACAATATTTAGCCTAATGTCTTACCATTGCCTAGTATAATTCTAGACTGTATTTGTACAACAATTGTATATTCGTATAGACAACAATATTTCGCCTGATGTCTTACCAATGCCTAGTATAATTCTAGACTGCATTTGTACAACAACTGTATATTCGTATAGACAATAATATTTCGCCTCATGTCTTACCAATGCCTAGCATAATTCTAGACTGTATTTGTACAACAATTGTATATTCGTATAGACAACAATATTTAGCCTAATGTCTTACCAATGCCTAGTATAATTCTAGACTGTATTTGTGCAACAATTGTATACTCGTATAGATAACAATATTTTGCCTCATGTCTTACCAATGCCTAGCATAATTCTAGACTGTATTTGTACAACAATTGTATATTCATATAGATAACAATATTTCGCCTCATGTCTTACCAATGCCTGGTATAATTCTAGACTGTATTTGTACAACAATTGTATATTCGTATAGACAACAACAGTTCGCCTCATGTCTTAAGAATGTCTAACAGAATTTCGGACTGTGTTTGTATAGCAACTGTACATTCGTGTAGACAATAACACGTTCACTCCGAGTGAAGCTCGAGGCAGACAATTCCCCTGTAACTTATAAATGTTGTTTTGGCGTCCACAGAAACAACTACCTTCTAGATACTCACCTTTCAGTTACTTGAAAAGGGAGTATGCGCAAAATGTCTGTTAGATTAACAGTGTCTTGGCTACACCCTCAATACAATCAAAGATCCGGAATACGAAATAGTGAAAGCAATAACTAAAACGCGAAAACATGGAATGGAAGAAGTCTAGCACCACTACAAAGCTCTTTTTGGTGTTTTGAGAAAGGTTTGCCCGTGTAGAAAGTAGTATATAATAACATCAGAGCAGTTTTCTGTACTACGAACGCCTCCAACCATTTGATCAGTTCTCAAAACGTGTATGTGGGTATACAGAGGTTACTAAAATATGACGTAATAAGACGTCCTATATCCACTACCAGCAGTATGTTCGCAAGTAACAAGGAAGGGTGGTAGGGTATGGTAGCTTCTTCATCCTTACCTTTCTTAATGACCCTTGTGGGATCCATTTTTCTACCACGTACGATCGCGTCCCGTCAACAAAATGCAAGACAATATGACAATACAACGATAAATAATAAATCCTGTGAGAATGTAGCAACAATCAAACATTTGGGAAAGACACTAATAATCAGAATTACTTCGGCGAAGAAATTAAACACTGATTAAATTCGCAGAGTACTTCTTGCCATTAGGCTCAGTACATTTTGTTTTCCCGTCTGTCATCTACAAGCGTGGAGACTAAAATACAGGTCTATAGTTTTGCCTGTTGGTTTATACGAGTGTGAAACTCGCTGTCTCATTAAGGAAAGAATATAGACATATGGTATTCAATAAAAGGGCGCTGACAAAAAGATTTGATGTTCAAAGCAGGAAGTAAAAGAAGACTGGAGAAAACCGTATAATGGGTTTCATAATGTTTACTCGTTGCCGGAAATAAACAGGGCAATCAAATTAATTAGGATAAGATGTACGGGCCACGTGACACGCTACGGATAAAACAGAAATGCATACAGAATTTGGTGGGCAAACACAAAGGCAAGGACCGCTCGAAAGACCAACTACGGACGGGAGGATAATATTATTATGGAACTTACAAGAGATAAGCTGCAATGGTATGGAATAAATTCATCTAGCTGAGGATAAGAATTAGTGAGGGACTGCAGTGAACACGGTACCGAATCACCAGGTTCTGTAAAATGAGGAGAAATTCTTGAAAGGCTCAGAAACTATCAGCTTCTCAAACAACACTTTTCTGCATCGAGTTATTACGCACACAGATGGCAACTGCAACACGCAGGTTTGACATATATATATATGGATATATATTATATAGGGTACACGCATGTTAATTTTGAACTTTTGGATTGTGTGTTGATTTGGTTTGATCATAATTTCGACTTCTCTTTTCACGTAATTTTAGGATTTATGGGAATTCTCACACTGTTATTTAATTTTTATTGTAAATTTTCTATTATCTTCCACTAACAAGACCCAAACACTGTTGTCCCGTGACTGGGAATACCCCTTTAACTCGCCCGCAGCCGAGCACTGCTTTGCTACCTTTTCAACTGAGGAAAGGAAAACATCCGCTTTCCGAAGCACTGCCTTCTTTCTTTGAATTTGATACGATGGACAAAATCTAGAAAGTCCTTCGATAATGTGAAGAAAAGCAACAAATCAAGATCTGCGAAGGAATTAAGACCAGATTAATTAAAAGTCGATTAGTGCTTGCGACTACTACGAACTCTTTTGCCTTCCAAACTGCTACCTAAAAACGCAAAGTTTAGAATACGTGCCTTACTCACAGCTGCAAGTATACATGTACTTGTGTGTGGATGTGAAGATTGATGTCTCACGTTAAGAAAATTACATTGATGGTATTTGCAGAACAGGGTACCAAGGAAAATAATCTGACCTAAGAAGAAAGAAGCGAAAGGAGGCTGACACGAACTGCTCAAAGATCAGCTTCACTACGTGTACTCCTCCTCCTGTATTCTTAGAATTATCAAACAAATGAAGAGAAGGTATGGAAATGTAGCACCCAAAAAAGCGTTAACACGACTAAATGCATACTAATGTTTGGTCGGATAATATTAAAATACATCCTAAGAAGCTAGATCTGGAAGCTATGATCTGAAATGATTTTTCTAAGCACAGAGAACGGTATCAAACTCTTTTTAGAACGCTTACGAACCTTCGGGTTCTGCAAAAGGCGGTGAAATTGACGTTTTGCTTTCTCAACCAAGACTGCTCCACGGAGTAAGTTTGTTAGCTACTGATCAACTTACAACAGAGCTGAGCCAACACCCGAAACGTCGTATCAAAGAGACCACAGACGCCGGGCAACTTCCCAACACACGATTCGTACAGTGTAGAAACTTGTTCCCGTCCCAGTGTCTCCATCCGATTTAAGGCACACTAAAGCGAAATTCCTCCGTTCTCCATTCCTCTCCTTTTTCTCCCCCCCCCTCTCTCTCTCTCTCTCTGTCTCGCTCTGCCTCTTCTCTTCCCACATGGCATGCCACATAACAAAATTATTTCACCATATACGCGTCCTCATACCATCTGTTACAATGCCTTCATGTAAGAAACCTTTGGTCTCCTTTTTTAAATAGAATTTTTACACTCGCGTGCTACAAATCTTGTGCTTTGGATCTTGTGGTTGATAATTGTTGTTTCCGACTATTGTTCCATTATTGGCTTGTGTCCTGTCTGTTCACGCACCATCAATCAAAGGGACTGAATACCGCTAAGGCAATTTTATCTGAAACTTGTACGAAGATTGATGGCGGAACCTAAAACAATGATGGTTGCGTGCGGGTAGATTAGCTTGGGTTAAATGAAAGTACATCAATCAACACAGAACCAGATCTGTTCCCAAGTGTTATCGTGTACCACAGAGCATGCACGTGTTTAAGTGTTTACTTAGGGGACTTTCCTCGCTAACGGATCCAAAGTTAAGCCGTATCCATGCCAGTAATAAATAACACAATTGTAACTCTAAGACTTGTACATTACTGTACGGCAAATTCATGCCTATCCGTAAGTTCCGGCGGCTTAGTTTTTTTTAACTGGTGAAGCGCCCCGCAGCAGAGGCTACGGACGCACCGCAGCCTTGAGGCTTCTTGTACAACCCTGTGATGAAGATGACGACCATCATGATGACTACTTTTTATCCTTTTCGTAGTAATGGAGCACCGGTGGAATGAAACTTACAGGGGAAAACCGAAGTACTCGGACAAAAACCTGTCCCAATGCCACTTTGTTAACCACAAATCCCACATGGACTGACCCGGGATCGAACCCCGGCCTCCGCGGTGAGAGGCTGGCGGCTAACCGCCGGAGCCATGGCACCGCCCCTCCTGTCGCTTAACTTAGCCACGAAACACATTTACGACCAAAGTCGACGTTACAAAATGAAACTGAAGTACGAGATTTTCTCTTTAACCTTTTAAAGCCTGGCGGTAACTTTAAGTACCACAAGATTTAACATCGAAAAATTCTACGTGGTGCTCGCTTTTCATTCATGTGCTTTGCGTGGATCTCAGAACAAACAGCAACTTTTGCCTTACACAGCATTAAGAGACTGGTTTTATAACCGAGGAGGAGAGTGTTTACAGCCGGTACGCACTGAATCCTTATATAAAGTACATAATCTTCGTCTTTAAAGGGTTAATTGCAGTGCTAACTTGCCATACAAGAAGGTGTTTGCTGTTACTGCTCTGGACACAGCTGGGACAGCAAATTTGCCTAACGCCCTTAATCGCTGCTGCAGCTAACAATGTATTCTATAGCCTCAACAGGTCAGTGCAGACATATAAGGCACAATACAAGCTAAAATCACAGGAAAGGCTCTTGAACACTGGGTACAGCCACTGTACGAAGCAGGCCACAAATAAAGGCGACGAAGGTAAAGGCAACAACAACCAAGTTTCAATAGAGAGATAGGCAGATAGGATACCCACAAAATCGTATATATGACACGTGAAAGACGTAACAACAATGCGACTAATGTAAATAACGGAGAAATGAAACACGTCTGCGGCATAAACACACAAACACTTTGGCCTAACGTAACACCTCCACCTAGAATGATTTCGCGTTTTCTTTACCTCCACAAAATTAAGGATATAGATACCTTACACATTTCGGAGTATCACCAAGGTGTTGTTCTATAATTTAGACACACATGCTTCAATTAAAAGTCCCTTACGTCATTAACCTTATAACAATTTTTATAAAACTTCGTCAATTTATACAAAAGATACCTGAGTAAGACAAAACCTCACACATGTTGATTTTATTAACTTTCCATTCCTTGCACAATAAAGAAAGCAGGCTATAAATACACGAACTTGATGTTAGTTCCGCGATTATATCGTAAATCCTCCGACGATTTGAAATGCAATAGAACACTCGAACAAACCCGCGGTATTATTTCTGGACGCATGGGTATCTACAAGGGACAAAACTCGCCATAGGCATCTAACGCATGCCTCAGTTAATTGTGATTTATTTTAAGTATAGGCTTGGACAAAATTGATATAATCTATGATGAAAAATATTACCTGTTGGCAATGCAAATATTGTGGGTGTGTACTTAATTCCATAACGAAAGAATAAGAAAAATTGTACGGCCTAATAAAACAATGAAAAAATTGTAACGGCAAGTACAGGAACTTTTTATGGATTAGGGTTTCATAAATAACTTTGCGATTTGATCAAGAATAATAACCAGGGGTGTCCATGTGTTGTTAATTATCGTGTGAAAAGTCTGGAAGTGTGAAAGCAAAGAGAGTGGATTTAAGAAAACCAAAATGTTGCTACACTCCATACGAATTTCTTTTACACGTAAGTTCTTCGAAGGGTAACATTCGAAACAGGCGTAACGTATCTAGCTTTAATGTACAATGGCATCTCGCGTGCGAAGTTCCAGTGTCAGACTTGTGACCATACCGGAAATTTTTAACCTGAGAGCACAAAATTTTAACCTCTGAAGCATTTCGTCTTGCAGCCTAGAAGAGGGCCACGCCGCTCCACCTCAAATAATAAATTCAAGTGTCTTAACCCATTTATGGAACTGAATATGGGTCACATAATTCACCGCTTGGTATTAGCATCATTCATAAGATTACAGACGATAAATGTACGAGGAACTGGGCGGAGGAGAGAGAAGGTATTTGCCAGCGTAATTCTACATTGAAGTAAGGTCCTGTTTTGTAACAAAGTTGTTACGTGCACAAAAACTCTTCAAGCTTGGTAGTAGAACTGTTGCATACATTACAGGCCTATTCACATTATCAATCGGAAGTTGACCTGGTCAAAGAAAACAGGCGTTTGAAAGTTGTACTTGGCTGTAAAGCAGGGGCACTTACCTGTACACAGTATAATACAGCCAAGTGTGTGCGAAGTTTTTATACAGGTCGCTAAAGAAGGAAAAGACCGCTTGCTGAACGAAACTCTTACCACACGTATAGAGCGGAGTTGCAGAGACATATGGAATTACACACTAAAATATGAGTGAGTGAGTCAGTGAGTGAGTCAGTGAGTGAGTCAGTCAGTCAGTCAGTCAGTCAGTCAGTCAGTCAGTCAGCCAGTCAGTCAGTCAGTCAGTCAGTGAGGGAGTGAGTGAGTCAGTCCGTCAGTCAGTCAGTCAGTCAGTGAGGGAGTGAGTGAGTCAGTGAGTGAGTGAGTCAGTCAGTCAGTCAGTCAGTCAGTCAGTGTGACGGAGTGAGGGACTGGACAAAGAAATAATTCCTCACTCAATTTTTTTCTATAGCGCAACAGCCCAAATCGAGCCTAGGTTGCCTCATGGTTGAGGCTTCTAGATCACAACACTTAGACCTACACACACTCGGTATGACTCCTCTGAACGAGTGATCAGCTCGTCGCAGAGGCCGCTACCTACACCATACACAATCAACACAAGAGACAACAATCCGTACCCTCAGCAGGAATCGAACCCGCGATCCCATCAATCAAGCGGCCGCAGACCTAAGCCTTGAACCGCATGGCTACCGGTATCGCCTCACTCAATATCAGGATGACCAAATCATGGAAGATGTGATAGGCGGAGCAGGTGTAACGGGTTGGAAACAGAAGCAAGCATGCAAACTGTTCAACATGACAGAACGAACCACTAAAAAACCTAGGCGTAGAGGTGAATGCTGCTGAGATTGATCTTAAAGAAAGTGGGTGCGCGAAAACGTCCACTGGCATCGCCTGACTGATTAACCTTTTAAAGCCTAGCGGTAACTTTACGTGCCACCAGGTTTAACATTAAAAAATTCTACGTGGTGGCCACATTGCGTTTATGTGTTTTGTACGGATCTCAGAACAAACAGCAACTTTTGCCTTATAAAACATTAAGAGACTGGTTTTTATAACCGAAGTGGAGAGTGTTTACAGCGCGGTACGCACTGAGACCTTATATAAAACAGATACGCTTCGTCTTTAAAGGGTTACGAACCAGAGACGGACAGCTGTGCGGTCGATAACGAACATCTGAGTTTCACGAAAGTCGGAAATTCCTGGAATAGCAGCGAGTGTTCGCTTGCCAGAACACATTATGCACTACAGTGATCTGAAGTGACAAGTCCCATTCACAGCTGGTTCGGTTTAATCACACGTACACCGGCTGCCTACAGATGCTTCCTTGTAACTGCAACCAAATATCTACACGTAACATACGGCGAAGATAAGGGTCCGACTATATTTCTATATTTCATAACCGCTATATTAGGGATGTTCAAGTAATCAATAATATAAAACGCCATTTAAATTTTCCCCCGCATTTTAAAGCCCATCAGCAAAGAAGGCCGACCAGATTAATCTGCCAGACGTGATCTTAGTGGCACAAAACGAGTCCGAATGAAACACTCTGCGCCATTCAATGTGACGGTAGTCAGTTTCTTCCGCTATTTCCTCTACTGGCCTCTAGATGACTCATTTCCAACTTTAAGAAGCAATCTGTTACCAGAATACATCTGTTGAATCCAAATTCTTCTTCGGACATGTTAGACGTTCTATCAACTGCTAAAGTTACATGTGTAATCTAGAATGACAAATGGCAGTGAGACTGTGAATATTAAAGCAGGAGGGATAAGGAAACAACCGGTCGTGGCCTTTTTGGAGGAACTAATCCGCATATCTCGATATGGGTGCGAATCTCGACCGGGTTGTGTCGGAGCAGCATACATTGTGAGTAAGAACAGAGTGGTGGAGGACACATGTGGGTTTTAGAGACAAGAAGCAACAAACCGCTGGGAAGGAGTATATAGACTTATGATTTAGTGACAAAAAATTTAATAATATATGCTCTTAGACTAATATGCGCATAATGCGTCTTTAGAGAATGTGAGATTTTTGCGACATGTGGCATACATAATAAAATGAGGAAAAAATACAAAACTTTGGTGCAAAATATACAGAAAATAAATCGCTAATAGATTCTGCAGTCTCGGAAGAATGTGTCTTATAGAACCTGGACATGTAATTTGAAGAAATTTTGAATTGGTTAATGGTAAGCTACAGGCCTAATGTGGAACTACAATGAATGGCGTGACAAACATTCAGTTTCATAAAAGCGGAGGACTTCTTGGCCACCTGAATACCAAAAGCCCAAAAATAAATCAGTAATATGGAGTTTGTTAGTTTGTTGGTTATTTTATCTGTTACATCTCGACATTTTCTTGAAGACAGGAGAATAACGTAATGCACCTCAACTTGCCTGCTAATGATTCGCAAGACATCCATTCCGACTGCAGGTGGCACGCAACTTAACATACCCACATCCTGCATACACACTCAAAAGGAAAGCAAAGATGTTAAAAAGGCCAGGCCTACTGCCCACTCGCAACTGTTATCCAGGTTCATGTGAGTATAACTGAATTTCAACAGAAGATACCAAACGTCCACTTCAAGGTAAAACTCTAATAAATAGCAATATTAAGCTGAAGTACCCCTGTGTAAATAGCAATTAAAAAGTGGATCATATCACAAACACTTATGCTATTTCTTGTGTCTTCAGCCAGCATATCACGTATTACTAAATTTAATTCGTTGTTATTAAGAAAACGGAATAGCCTAGTCGTTATATTGGCAACAGATAAGAGCACAGAGGCAAATGAGATGTGTGCGACATATCGTGCGTGTGGGAGAAACGAAAATTATGTACAAACTTTAGAAATAAACCTGGAAGGTACAAAGATTTTTGAACTGTTTGGAATTACGAATAGTTGGATAAAAAAACAATACGGAAGTAAGAATTTGAGAACGTAGACTAGATTTACCTGGTCCATGTATGGCCAGCGGTAGGATTCTGTGAGAAGGGTAACAAACTTTCGAGTTACATAAAAACTTAGGATGTTTTACAGCTGAGTAACTGCGCATGCGTGCTGGTAACGGAGGATCCTGCAGCACTGAAATAGTCACGGTTACAACCATTAGCCTGCCGAAGTAAGACTGCTGTTACCTAACACACTAAAAAGCCTACAACAAAATAATCAGCTAAAATATTATTTGTCCCTCAAAAACTCTAGAATTCTCTTTATGAAGTAAAACATTTCGTAGTCCTTACAAAATATTTACTTACACATGGGTTTGGCGAATATATTTTTTATTTATTTATTTCAAGAAACATCCGATTTATGTCGACTGATGAAAGGATTAATTAATAATGAATTGTTACTGACGTGGAAGGAAGTTACCATGTCTCAATTGTTACTGACGCGGAAGGAAGTTACCATGTCTCAATTGTTACTGACGTGGAAGGAAGTTACCATGTCTCAATTGTTACTGACGCGGAAGGAAGTTACCATGTCTCAATTGTTACTGACGCGGAAGGAAGTTACCATGTCTCAATTGAGGTACCATCCCTAAGTACGTACATAAGCAGACTGAGAACATCCAAGCAAAGGCTCAAATCAAGCTACTGAGATCTGAGCCGAGTTTTAACACGACACTTTTCCAGTTACAAAGTGGGAATGCTTTCTGTTTGACCGTCATGTTCAGTCTGGTTGATGGGATTTAGGAAAACAGCTGCAGTAAAAAGCATTCCCCCCACCACCAAGAGTTTCGTAGCATTCTTGGCCTGTGTGTTTCGTAAGCTCTGTTCTGAAGTTTTCATAATCACTGTTACAGAGAACTATGTAACAATAACTGACACCACGCCTAACCTTGGCACGGTAGACGGCAATGATATACATATAGATTACACCAAGCTTTTCCACGGTATTTACTGATTTCGAGTTAACCAATAAATCGCCTGTAGCTCGCAAGAATTCAGTAACCGTTGTGGATTAATAAATAACACCAAACATAACACTGCAGCAAGAAACTGACTAAGGACATTCCTTTCCTTGTTTCGCTATGTGTTTTCATGCCACACACAAAAATTCTCTGTTTCTTATTTGCAGCTTAACATATTTTAACCTTCCTTCTTTATTAACCCTTTAAAGACGAAGCGTATCTGTTTTATATAAGGACCCAGTGCGTACCGCGCTGTAAACACTCTCCACTTCGGTTATAAGAACCAGTCTCTTAATGTTTTATAAGGCAAAAGCTGCTGTTTGTTCTGAGATCCGTACAAAACACATAAACGCAATGCGGGCACCACGCAGAATTTTTTAATATTAAACCTGGTCGTACGCAAAGTTACCGCTAGGCTTTAAAAGGTTAATAAATACGAAAAAGAACGTTTTAAAAATTACGTTACTCCTACTTGTGTTGTTTTGCATTTTACAATAATTCGTATTTAATTTAATTTAGAGCAGTTCTTTAGAAAACATTTTTAAAACAATTTAATTTAAGGCAGTGCTTTGAATAACAAATCTAAAATAATGTCTAGGAAGTCCTGCGAATTTCCTCCTCGACACTTCTGTATCCATAATTTAATAACACTATATTCTACTACATTTACAAAACAGGTATATCGATGCCCGGAAGATAAATGTAACCAGGATGCATTTATCTTCTGTTGCATAAAAAGGTGTGCTATTTAACGCAGCATGAAGTATGTAAAAATCTGCCCTATTAGGAAGCCTTAGGGATTTAATTTCCTGCATGCGAATGTAGAATGGTTTATCTAAAATCTTTCCCGTTCGAGTCGAATCAGCTTTAACCTAATAAATGAAAGCGTCACAGTTGCTTTCTGATAATATTATTACGTTTCAAGCATGAAATCGGACACAAGACCTACAACACCGGGGTTGCCTTTTGAGGCATACTTCCTGCAGCCGCTTCAGGGTTTCTGATATTAAAAGGGAAAGCCCAAGCCCCCAAGTCACGGATGATCTATATGACTGACCTTTGCCTTTAAAATTTCTAATACATTAAAAACGCCTAGGCTCAATAATATGTAGCAGAGTTATCATTCAACAGAGCCTCCTTGATAATTGCCATAAGCTAATATAATGTTCTGGATCCACGCATTTTACAACCATTAAAGACTCAATATAGGCAACGCAAGACCCCCAAAGTTTGAAAAAGACTATACAGCAGGCCTTTACTTGAAAATTTAGAGGACTAATAATTAACAACGTTTATACAAGTTTTCAGGTTCAAAATTTCAGTTCGCACACTTTCGAATCTCGAATATATCAGCCAGTAGTGCTGCCAAGTTCCCGGCGTGTACAGCAGTGGCTGTCAAAATGCGTACAGTGGTTTGTCTGAATACATGAAGTAAAATTAATCATAACAAAGACTAATTACTAAAATGTCACCCATACAAACAGAAAACTGTATAATCAGGTAAAATTAAACCCTATACTCATTACATCACTTATTATATGTGAACACATATACGAGCATATATGACTGGTGGGGCATGTAACATTCATGGAATGTTTGAGAGATGTACATGAAACTGCAGGAAGAAAATCTGAAAAAAGAAACAAATTACTTTAGATGCCCTGGCTAGACTCAAGGGTGATATTAAAGTTAAAATTAAAAGCAGATGAGTACACACGCGGTAGTCGTCAGGTTCAGGATAAGGTCCAACTAACCTGCTCTTAACGAACGGAGCAATAAACCATCCAGTTCTATGACAGGAGGAGAGTTTCCCCACCAAATGGGCAATTGCTAAATTCTCGGCCAGGATTCTGCTCTGCAGAATTAGCTACGTACTCGTACACAGTACTTACCTATTATTTTCTATGAGAAGTCAACTTCTTTTTACCGTTGAACGTGACTTCAGCGTTTATTACACAGTCTAAGATGAATTACCGATAATCACTCCCGTAATTTCTTTCTCAACAGATAGCCAACGCTCACCTCTCCTACTATTCATAGTTAAGTTCCTGACAGCTGGAGCTCAACCAACTCCTTCGCTGCATTGTAGACTCTTCATATTCACTCTGAAATACCCTTTTATTGATTGTCTCCCAATGCTGAGAGATGACCTAATCAGATCAATCATCGTTTATCTGAGGTGACCGACAGCTGATTTCTGGCGACTCTACTTTTACATTTTGGTCTTCCACATTTTAATTTTTCACTGTTGTGACAACAACACTCACCCGTCCCTTGCATAATATAATTCCGCCTATTATGCAAACTAAATGTGCAATAAGTAAAAATGTACTAACGTATGCGGGCCAACAAACTGCAAATCAATAATAAATAACTACTATCACTTATGGCGCAAACAGCCTGTCGTGGGCCAGGGCCTCCTCGTTATCGAGGCTTCACGATCACACTCATTTAGACACACCACACTCGGCAGGACTCCTCTGGACGAGGGATCGGTCAATTGCAGAGACCTCTACCTGACAACACACAACACTCACTAGCGACCGACATCCGTTCCCCGGCGGGATTCGAACCCACAATCCCAATAAGCGAACAGCCTAAGATCCACGCCTTAGACCGCGCAGCTATTGGAGTAGGTTCCAAATAAGATACGAGTAGGCCTATATCGTTTCTAATATGGTAATGATCAGGCACTCCTTTCGTGTGAAAATGCAGGCCTAATGTTACAAACTAGATATTTACCACGCTTGCGTTATAATAAAAAAACGCCGTATGTTCTATTCTTACATTATGCATCAAGCGGTTCATATCTTAATAACATCAGAGTCTTCAGTCATAGTGCCTTATAATATGCATTCCAAGGAAGGTAAGGTACATATTCTGACGTGAAAATCCCCAAAACGTAGTTGCATTTTCACTGAAAACTCTGATATTGATACAATAAAATCAACCATAGCGCGTCATTACATAATATGCTTTGGGTTTATATCTCTCCATTTCAAAATGAGAACATACTTACACTCTTCGATCTCTCTCTCTTCCTGTTTCTTTTTCTCTCTCTGCACCCACTTGCAATATAACACACTAAAATCTGTCTGAAAGGTTTCTATATTTTCTTTAATCCATCTCAATTGGGTTTGGAAAACAGGTGTAATATGTTTTCGCTTTTACGTTCAGGAGTCTGTCCATATACACCTTCCTCTCGTGCACAGACAGGTTTTTAAGAAAACACTGACGCATTTTGCATCCAAACATACGTCAAATATACTCCGAAAACTTTAGCTACTTTTTACGGTACATCTAAACTTTTGTACAAAGTTTCTGGTATCACGACGTAGGCAAGGAAGTTATTTAGACATTTTTCGTTTTCAGTAGCGGATACTGCATCCCTAGCCTAACTAAATACATCGACTGAAGTGGAATTACGTATTAATGCAGAATCGTATTAACTGTTACGGCCATTTTACATTGCTCGTTTCTAACCAGATTCAGTCTCAGATATTATACGCGTATACTTCGTTTACTGTCATGGTTATCCGTACACTTCTTTCTTGCCAGTAATCAGCAAGCCTGTCTCCAGCAGTTTTCTGCAATATACACTTCCACGTCTTTCAACGCCTTCGAATAGATAATAATAATTTTACATCACTCATTTTCCGACAAAACAATAAGCTGAATGCATGTTGGATATAGAATTATTTTCCCCCTTTCATATCGTGTCGATTTATCGATACCAGCTGCATCTGTCTTCTACTGTCTTGCTACAAGACTGGTGCAAACATGATTACTTCAAAGTGTGATAATGATTTTGATTATGTATAATTCTGAAATTCGCCTCGAGCGAAAGGTTATCCCTGTCAGGACTTAACACTAATCACACAATAACAAGTCACAAATGAGAGGCGGTAGGTTCTGTAATAAAACGACAAATTGTAGATCTTAGAACAAATGTGCCGGCATATCGTGATGGCTGGAGGTTAGCTTTGTATCCGTAAGGACAACAAACACAAAGGGTAGGCCTAACCACAAACGCTTTTAAAACAATGGCAAGCACTGGACATGAAGCCCACCAGCACCCTACTTAGCTTCTGTAAGTGTCAATAAACTACTGCTTCAAGTCCTTGATTAATACGACAAACATACGCTCATTTTAATGCTAAATTAATTACCAATCAAATCCCATACATTATCACGGATAAGCTTGAAGTCCTGGGTCCAGGTGCTAGGGAAAGACAATGTATGACGTATTCGCTCTGTCGGTATTCCATGTAAAAATACAATTTTTTGTCATTACTTGTGCTTAAAACTACTTGGGTATTTAACCTTTTAAAGCCTAGCGGTAACTTTACGTACCGCCAGGTTTAACATTAAAAAATTCTACGTGGTGCCCACATTGCGTTTATGTGTTTTGTACGGATCTCAGAACAAACAGCAACTTCTGCCTTATAAAACATTAAGAGATTGGTTTTTATAACCGAAGTGGACAGTGTTTACAGCGCGGTACGCACTGAGTCCTTATATAAAACAGATTAAGCTTCGTCTTTAAAGGGTTAATCCCCACATTAATAAGCTCGTGTTATTTGTAATTTCCACTGGCCCTTCCGCACAGACAGAGGCCTTTAAATACCAGTTTCTCACAAATTTCTTTCTCCGAACTTATTCCCTACTCTAAAACTCTCGATATAAGATTACCATCGAGCTTACTTTACGACGTCCAATACACAGACGTCATAAAATTCTGATTTATTTGTGTGATACATGGACCATTTAAAAGAGGTTTTAGGCGGGACACTTTGTCTTTGTGTAGCTGGTATCAAAATTGCACTCAGCCCGAGTTAGTGTTATCAGTTTGTAGCTGTTAAAGGCTCGTGGCAAATCTAGGCACCGCCTGCTGCAATCTCGGCAGTTCGTCACACAGTGTAATCGCGTAAGAGAATTAATCGGCTGCTCTTCATGGTGGACACGACCTGTGACCTCTGCGAGACAGGAACTGCATTTTTAAACTCAATGTAGAAGAAGGTCAGTCTGCAAAGAACTAATAATACCCAATTTCAAAATTATTCCAGGATTTTGAACTAAATATTAGGATTTTACCACCACCAGGTGAAAAGTACATATTCTGAAGAAAACGTTATAGCAGACAAAGAATGATATAACTGGTCCTGTAAAACGCTGTTTAGACAAGTACGATTCGAAGCCAGTAATCAGCCCCGCAAAATGACACAGTGGGACATGTTACAAACGCTCTGAACTTCATGCAAATAATGTACCGTCCATGTTCTTACTGCTTGCCACACAACCCGAAACACAGCTGCCAGGGACAGTGAGGCAAAAGTCTGTGTATGAGGAAGACAAACCTTTCTGCCTGGATTAGAATTAGCATGATTACCAATTGGTCAGTTAATAAGGGCGTGGCACTGCCCTCCCAGCTAGCATGTGCATGGCAAGATGGAGTTACCACCTTCCTACTTGGTGGTGCCATTAATACTCTGATTCATTCACCCACGTCTGACTGCTGTCAACGTTGCAACAAACAGTGCAATTCTCATGAAGGAGGCCTAGACTCAGAAACTATGAGCCACTATTATGTAACAGCACACGACATGAAAGTATTAAAAATGATTCACCCAACAATCTATACCTTATTTGCTGACATAATCGCCCCCTCCTCCCTTTTCCCGCGTTACATAACCCTAGGAAAGGAAGGGGAAAATATGTGCACAGCCTTTGGCACGTTGTGAAAACGGTAGTAACACAGCTGGACAAGCAACACGCTACATACTTCGCCACCAGAACTCGAATTTTCAATATCCATAACACAATGTACCACCACGGAACCAGATCTTTGGGCAGTTCAGCCCAGTTCACATTAAGAATATGTTTCCTTGCGACTGATTTAATTTATCTGTTAACTGTTCCAAGTTCATTCATGCATGGGTGAGTGCTAAAAAGTAATGTCTCCTAGTCCCTTCCCATACATAGAACAGATGTTTCATTTAAACGAAAGCGTGTACTTTTCTTAAAGTTTGTCCTGTATTTTTCACCTCCTCACAGTTTCGCGGACGGTCAGACAGTTCCGCTTGTCCGTCACGACAGAACTGTGCGTTCATTCGGCAGCCCCACATATTCACCGCTCTCTTGATGTCATGATCTGAAAAGAAGCGACGTCCTCTCGCGTCAGACATACCATGCGTTTCGGGAAGAGATGGAAGTTGGATGGATCCAAGTCTGCAGTGCATAGTGGGCCGCCCAAGACAGTGAAACGCTCGATCGTATCCTTAATCATTTCACCAACATAATTTCGGTTAGCCTCGTCGGTTGGCGCTCGAGGTGTCCCTCTCAGCGCTGCTTGTCATTCAGACTGGCATGTCCAAACCTTGCATCTTGGACAAGCACATCCCAGCAGTGAACAGTGCAGATGTCAATACAGTTCCCCCATAAATAACTGTCAGCCACTGTTGAATGTCAGTCGGTGGAACATCTGCTATAGTCAAGAAGTCAATCACAGCACGCTGATGATTCCGTCCTGATACCGTGTTCTTGCACTGTACTGTTTCATGGCAGGAATTCAGAGAACCACACAGGCCCAAAGAGCGCGATGAAGTCTAGTTCAACGAGTGCAGTTTAATTCACACTGTGACACGGATTTATTTCTTAGGCAAAATAGGAGGCACTGCCTTTTTCAGACGACTTTGTAGATACGAAATCCATAAATATTTGTAAATATGAACTCTGCAAATCTTTAGGAAACCCCAGCGTCTAACCATGCAAAAGCTTACAACAATTTTATATAATTACTTTAAAATATCATCGTATCATCTTATTTGCTTGGCAGTATTTTGGATTCTTTAACAACTGCAACGCAGACGAAATGTGTAAGTCATGTTTCTCTGCTGTGAAGAACCATGGGCAGGATTTAGAAATCAATTTTTTCCCAAAAGTATAGGTCTGTTGTACAGGTTAATAAGCATGGGAAAGGTGGAAAACATTTACCGGTACCTCTTGAAGGGAAAACTACTTTGGTGACAAACGACTAGGTGTAGATTAGAAGATGATATTCAAAGGGATTTTTAATTGGATAGCAGGGCGTCGATTGGATTCATATGTCTAAAAACATCGTCCAGTGGCTGAGTTTTACGAAAACATAATAAATGTTTGAGTTCCGTAAAAGTTGAGGAGTTTCTTGATCAATATACCACTATCAACTTCTCAGAAAGACTGTGTTCCATGAAGTTGACTACTTAGCATATTATACATTTCCTACATCAAATTTCATCCGGTATCAGAGAACTTATTTAATCCAAAAACATACACCGAAATAACTCGTATAATTTGTCGAAAGTGTACAAAAATGGATGTTCATGTTTGTTGAGCTAATAGCAAAGCGTACTAATATTTATTTCGTTTAGTTGCAGTACCGACGCCTCTCATATTGAAGTACGCCTAATCCTGAACCTTATTCTATCGACAGGTCCATAATGCACCTGCTGTCAACAAAAGTACTGAGACTATTAAAACTGTACGTTTCCCTGACCACCTTAATCCACTGTGTGAACGCTACGGTAGCCATAGAGGAAGCCAAGACCACTTTTCCTGCTTATTACCCCTTAATTCTGCCTCCATATACATTTTTGTAAACCTCATCCTGCTCCACATTATCCCGTAGATCGATATAACGTCATCAAATAAAAAACAAATCAGTCCGTATTATGTGACAGGACATTATATAATTCCTTATATCAAACTGAATAGGTGGCCCTCAGGCTACACAAGACCCCCTACAGTTTTCTCCAATTTTTTTTCCTTTTCACGAGGGGCCTGACAATGGCTACTTCGGTGCACATAATAAGAATCCCAGGCATTCTGAATGCAGTGTGATATTAAACTGCTTCATTCCATGTACTAAGCATATTGACACGTCAACAAATATCATCATCTGTGCATTTTAAGTTGTTCTGAACGCAGACGTTGGAAGGGCATGACGGAAGGTGATACATCGTTGCAGTGAAACCTGTCTTAAACGTAACCTGGACATAAACGAAACGTCTTTAGCGGAAAAATTTTACAATCCCGAGGATCTGAAGTCCCAAGGATCCCGAGCTCGAGTACCTGTATTAAACGGAACCTGCCAGCAAAGGTAAAATATTTCCCTTGTGGTTCCGTTATAGACAGGTTTGATTGTATTACTTTAGTTTAGATTTCTCGAGTTTTCCTCTTCGACCGTACATAACACTTAAGCCACTCCGAAGAAGCAATGTGAAAATAGAAGCGAGCCCGCCCAACACATAATTTCACGTAGCAGCCTACACAGCAAGTGTATAAATATAACACTACTTCGACTGATCAACATTACGGAATCTTTTGAATACAAGAATATAAGAAACACGAAGCAAGCAAACAGATTAACATACATTAACTTAATGCACTTCCGACTCCCCAACAAAAAATGTCACTTTATCAATGACATTTCCGCACAGTTTTCTTAGTCAATATAAACCTTACGCTCTGTAAGTGGCAGATGTATTACGTGTTTACACATGACAAAGAACAGAGAAAGTTTCCATGTTGTTGACTTGACGTAGGAGTTCTTAATCCTGAAATAATCCCAAGAAAACATTTCAACAAATTATAGAAACCTTAATACGGGCAGAGCAATCCATGGCCAATGGAGTTCCTGAATTTTTGTTCAGGAACGCAGGTAGGAAATCAAAAACATTTGGGGAAAACGGAGGTTAGAGAAATAGTGGTTGCTGGCAATTCATCCAAACATAAGGGTTATTTCCTTCACAAAATAAGGCACAATAACCTTCGTAAAAATAAGACAAAAACAGTGTCACAAAAATATGTTGGCAGTAGTATTTAATCTGTAAGCTGGAAAACGGCTTTCATATGGCATTACAGTCCTGCCTCCAGCACGCGTATTATATTAAAACAACGTTTCTTCCGTCACATTTTCGAAATAACAGAATACCAGCATTTTAAAGTTAAAGTATCCACTCACAGGCCTGGACAGGCCCTCACGGCTCCACGAGGTTGAGGCTCCCAGAATTTCTAGATAATCGGCACATGAAGGTGGAAAAGTTATCAGCCGTACTACCGGCCGCCTTTAGCCCCCTCCCCCAAAGAGATACCCCTAGTACTCAATTTCTGTTAGAGTCTGGGTCGACCGGAAGTACTAAGACAATGAAAAATCGGGATTCGAAACCGTGACCTTCCGGCTTGTACCGCAGTGCCTCAACCAACTGCAATATCGCGTACCCCTGCCTGTACTGTAGAACATTTAGATTCGTACGATCCTGTAATTATAACACCTCGCTTAATATGTGTTATATTCAGGCTCCAAAGATGCGTATGTTCTACAATATCGTATCCCAAGCCCAGAGACCCTGGCACTAGGTGGAAGTGATAGAGCCCTGAATCACATTCACAAAATACCACGGAGAAAAACTGATGCTGCTTCGAAAGGGCATAGTAAACGTATGGATTTTATGGTGATATCTGCAGCAAGACGGAATAAATACGTTCTCCGCGAGGTACGAATTAAGAGTCCTATATATAATACTTTACAGAGTTAAATAGCATATCAGACATGACTAAAATTTTCTGTTCCAACTATTTCAGCGTTTCCATATTAATTCCACCTACCCCCCCCCCCCCCTCCCGGCATTTTCTTGTTTTCGCTACTTCTGCTTGCGTGCAGCCCCTTAACTGTACGAAATTCGTCTAGATAAAGTGGTTCTAAAGGAAAGAACTCCTCTTCAGTTGCTGTACATTTCTTTGGACTGTTGTTTCCATCGTACCTCAGATTTCAACTTAGTCTTTACTAACCTTTTAAAGCCTAGCGGTAATTTTACGTACCACCCAGTTTAACATTAAAAAATTCTACGTGGTGCCCACATTGCGTTTATATGTTTTGTACGGATCTCAGAACAAACAGCAACTTTTGCCCTATAAAACATTAAGAGACTGGTTTTTATAACCGAAGTGGAGAGTGTTTACTGCGCGGTACGTACTAAGTCCTTATATAAAACAGACACTCTTCGTCTTTAAAGGGCTAAATCAATAACCAAACCGTCAGGTCCTCCTTAGGAAGTTAAAAGGCGATTAGGGAGTCATTAATTTCAAGCTGTTCACAAAAGTGCGGATTCATTACCATGAAATCTGAGGTTTTGGTGGCACTGAAAATCGAGATCACGAAATTCTTGCGTATGATTTATGTATTTATTTATTTACCGTCTTCTAATGACGCTGTCAGTAACTTAGCAATGGTTCTGTGACGTTAGCCGTATACTTTGAGAGACACTTATCACGTGACGCCTTGTAAAATGATTTCAATCCGTCTACGAAATTTCACGGTGCTGTATCCCAAAAGGTCATCATCTTGGATTATTACACTTTTCACAAGAACTTGTCACTGGGCACTATCATCAACCAGGAAAATCGAGTCAATATCCGCACAGGCTGTATGTTTCAGAAACAATTCCATCCAGATTTCAGGCTTCCGCCGCGATGCTGGTGAGATCTGCGATCTGCGGCATTACGCGGCGTCTCGTGGTATTTGTTTACCGACTTTTCGGGACAGCGTATCAGTACGATGTCCCGAAACGACGGTAAACAATTACCAGAAGACGCCGCGTAATATCCCAGACCAGCCCAGATCTCATCTCAATCCAGGTTTTAGAGCCAGATTTTTAGACTACAATTTTATTGTTTTCACCTATCCACGCCCGCGGAATGTCATACTCGTTGAATAATCGCATTAACGTACGCTTCGTAATACACAAGAAAACCTCTGACGTTTTCATTCACGCTATTTTTAAGTTACCAAAAGTAACACAATTTTAGTGATCGGTTCCCACCCCTCTCTTCTCATCCCCTCTCCTTTCGCCACCTCTATTACTCTCTTTCTGTTTCACCCAGTAATGGACTAGACGCTGGCTCAATCTCACTGTCCACCATCTTTCACCTGTGTATCGCAGCATGTACTGAATCTAGAGCGGTTCCAACACCTCTCTCTCTCTCTCTCTCTCTCTCTCTCTCTCTCTGCCTCTCTTTGCTAATATTACTCTCCTAGCCTACTATTGCCACTCAAAGGCTGTTACGGGTTACTTCTACATCTGCCATACGAAGAATTTTTGTAAAATGGAGGGGGTATCCAAAGGGGTTGCGATAAAAGACACAAACAGGATCTAGAAAGTATATAAATGTAAATGCAGTCGTGTTGCTACTATCAGTTTGTGTGTGGATGTTCAATAACCAAGCTATCCAATACTCACAAGCATGGACGTAGCCAAGGTAGGTCATACAGCATATGTAAGTGACACGTTTCAATCATAGCCAAGGTAGGTCACACAGCAGATGTAAGTGACATGTTTCAATCATATCTTAAGAATTAGTCTAATTATGTGACTGCACAGTTTTGTTGTAAACATGTCAACACTTTACTGGTGAAACGTTAATAATGTTGTGCAATCCGTACCGGACATTTGTAGTGTGGATTATGAACACAACAAGTAAACGAAAAGTGACTCTTGCATATTTATGCTACCCAAATCAGACATTTAAACGGTGTGGGGAAGATACACCGGCACCCACAGGATAGGCAGACGGGTGCCATCACAGCCATTGTGTAAAACCTGCAGAAGGAAAGAATTCTTGTCTCTACTAAGAATGTAATCACGATTACTCGGTTGTGTAGCACGCAGCCTCGTCCCCATATCGACAGCATCACGGCATATAACATTAATAATAAAAGAAACCCCTCACTGCGGGTAACAGAGGCCAAAGACCCATTTCCTGCATTGTGTAGTTTACGTCACAATTCTAGTGTTTTTATTACAGTCCGGCATACGGTGAGGAAGTTTAGGAACCAAAACTGAATTACTGTGAGTGCCATGTTGTCAGACACGAGAATCTGCCGCTGTTGCTTTCAATCGCATTCAGCGAATTCCCCAAATAGTCTGCGAACTTCATAACGTCAAGGTGAGGGTAACTGCTCCCGGAAAACTAATGGCTAGCAATTTATTACCAAAATAAAATTCCACAACTCCCGTCGGGAAAAAAATAAATCACAGGTACTGGTTTTTGGAGCTCTTTAATTTATTGTAGACATGGTATTGTTACTGATAGCAAACACCCATTGCTGCAAAGTAATTATACTACATAAATCACACTGCATGATCCAGAAATTACTTTTTCTTGAGAAAGCAGCTTCAGCACCAGTGCTTGTAGGAATTAAGAAACTTCATGTGTCATATTACAGATTAAACTTCTGTAAGGTGAGCTGTTCTTAAAGAACCTAACAATCATCCACCTCAGTTTCTTGTAATATCGGTTCATAGAGGAAAAATGCAAAAATTAAGTTCATTCTACATTAGACCGCAATTCCAAATTTCGTCGAAATCCAACGGGTGGTTTCGGGCATAAAACATTCTGTGCAGCAGAAGAGAGCTCCTTCCCACGACCGATTTACTATCAGCTAGCCTATTTTCCTATTTGAGAGAAAAAACAGACTTAAAAATCACAATGAATGTGTGTCCAAGTGCCCCATATATCAACCTCCGAATCACTTGGTATGAAATCATACCATCAGAGGTCACCCCTATACCGTTCTTCTCAATTTCCTACAGTCAATAACAAGAACATGGCGGACGTGCGAATTTGTGATGCAGGAACGACACCAACGTTGTTTACATCCAGATCCTGAAATGAAGTATGCAAACAGATCTTGGAAAAAAACATGCAAATTTGTGGAGGAAATATTTCTGTGAAGTACAAAATAACAAGATGGCGACAGCGCGAAATTTGTCTAGTTCTCGATTTTACAGCAATAACTACGCAAACATGGAACTAGGCAAGCGCAGCTTCGTACGGACCTAGATTACAAACATGTGTATACAAAAGAAGTACACTAGAATGTAAGGCAAAAATTGCAAATATGGTGACGACTCGAAACTTTGAAATTATACAGGACAAATTCACACATAACTCCTACCTACGCAATTAGCTAGATCTGGCTTCTGGAGAATGAAACCAAGCATCGGTGATTTGAAGAGCTTCTGTGATACCTGACGAACTTCCTTCAGGGCAAAAGAAATTAATTTTCATTCTATGTTTTCTTAAAGTAGTCTACGACGGCACTAAACTTTACAGCTCTTCAATACAATTGGCACTTTCAAGTCCAGTGTTTATTTACGTACCGCCGGATTTAATATTGAAAAATCCTATATTCTGCCCACAGAGTGCGTTTATGTTACCTGTATGGTTCTCTAAAAAAAACACAGAATACTCTCCTATACACCATTAAGTGATAGGTTTTCTGACGGAAACGGAGTAGGTTTAAAAAACTGAACGAAATTTAGGTTAGTCTAGACCTTTAAGGGATTAATGCATGGTACCCTGAAATATAACATTTCTTTTCTCCCTCAATCCATTCACAAACTTCCTGACTTCAAGTATGCTAACCAAAACGCCTCAGCAAACATTGCAATTAAAAATACGTCTTATTTTGCACTAGTTCAGAGGAAAACGACGTTTCTGTTGAAAGAACGGAAGGCTTGTAATTTCACTGGAATGAATAACGTTGCTCTAAGAGGCTTTAACTAACCGCGAGCACGTGTTCGGTGAAGGGAATTCATGTAATGCACTACGAGGAAGCCAACAGACCCTGTAACATCATATGAAACGCTTGGAATGCTTTAGTGACTTGAATTAAGTCAAGTGCAATACAGACCCGCCTTCAATTTTAAACGTTACGGATGTATTATCGCGGCAGTAACTGGATGTTATACTCGAAGTTACAATTTAACTGCACGTACTGTCTAGGTAATTCTGCTACGACTGTACACACTGACACTATAATCAGAGAATGAATTAATTTTAGCAGCTTTCGAGCCTAACAGAATTGATGGATAAGACGCCTCTCCACCAGACATGTGCTGGGCCACCGATTAATGTAGACGTGTATCTTGTGATGTATGTCTTTGCTCCTGTTTTTCCTCTAAAACTCAGTTTGTTTTGTTCCTCTTGATCAGTTAGTAATTCTTCTACGTGTACGAAAATTGTTGTCCTATGTGCAAAGATCAGGACAGCTGACTGATTTCAGGTTCTGCCGCGGTGCAAATGAGAAGTTTTTAATGTTAAAAAATTGACACATATAGTTATTAGTCTGGACAACATGGTCTTTCACTAAATATACAGACATGAGAAGTCCACATATTTAAGGACGATAAATTTTCTGAAATGTGAGTATTTGAAAGAAAAAACATATTAATTTAAATATACATAAAAGTAGTATAAAAATGGCAGTTAATTTTACCTAATTTGAACATAAATTCAGCTACCAAATTTAACGAAGGGTTTATACAAAAACCCAAATCAACATTCGTTTTTCCCCCAACAGCAACGTTCTTGCATGCTTACAGGAGGAAGAATTAACCGACATGATCGCTAGCAAGCACACGAATCCGCAAAGTGCTTGAATTCCACCTTGGCTCAAACACGTCGATTTAAGTGATGTGCAAGCACCGGCGATGCGTACGCAAGTCGAAACGTGAAATACACAACTGAACATGCCACGAGTACGATGAGAAAAAAAAATCCGTATTTAATACTTCTTATATTCTTTTACGTGCATTGCATTGCTCGTGACTTTTTCGGCGGTGTAGCTGGAAATCTCCGTTATTCTGGAATACGGCGCCGCGTGTCCGGGTGATTCGCGTGGTGTCCGACGATTCGATAGTTGAAGATAAAACCACTAAGCTGTCTCGAAAGGTCGGACACCACGACAATCACCCAGAGACGCGGTACCACATCCCAGAATAATGAACATCTCTCCTTTAATAAAGCAGTATTACTAACAACGTACAATTTATACAGATACACAATTTATTTACTTGAAGACCCAACATATTTGGCCCATCGGCCGTCTTTCCGTATCCCTGAAAATGGCCAATAGGCCAAAATATTTTCGATTGTTTAAATAAATAACGTATTTGTATAAAATTTACGTTGTTGGTTATGCTGTTTGATTATAATTGGAGTAAAAGGTAATAACGTATTACAAAGTTACAGCCAATTTCAGTTGCTTTCTCTTTTTAAAATATTTAATAACCTGGACAGCATTCTTTCGGCAGTAAAAACTGGCTTCTTTAACCATTTACAGCCTAGTGGTTAACAGACCTACGTACCAACAAGTTTAACGTTCAGAAATTCTGCATTCTGCTCACAGTGAATGTACTCGTGTGTCTTTCAAATGGACCTGAGAACAAACAGCGATTATTTCCCTACACAGCATTAACTGACTGGATTTTATAATCGAAATGGAACGTGCTTACTGCGCGGTAGGAATTGAATCTTTATACACATTTGAAGTTTATATCAGTCTTCAAATGGCTAAAATCCTTTCCAATAATTTAATTCAGAAATGGAGGTGACAAAGAATTGTAACTTGTGTTCTGGATATAGTTTAAAGACCCGAAAGTTCATTGTATTCACGGCTCGTGTAATTCTGTGGCAGAGGAAGATAATTCAGTTCGTTCTGCAAGATCCCTGAGGTATGAACAAGAATACGCACTCTCTCCATAAAGCCACGATGGGGTTTCAATCAGATGTTATTCCATCAGGCATGACAGAAAGATATAACAGATGGCAAAGTATTATTATTGTTGCTGTTGTTATTATTATTATTATTATTATTATTATTATTACTATTATTTACTGGTATTGGGTTTTCACCCGGTGGCAGCAGTCTTACACCAGTACAGACACCACAATACAATAATACACGCATAACAGGAACAGCACAAATTACAGTACACGTATTAGCAATTCACCCACACAATACAATGTGACTACACTAATATAAATATACCTACATAACTACAATATACCTATACAAGTACAATATACCCACACAAGTACAATATACCCACACAAATACAATATACCCATACAGTTATAATATACCTTACACAAGTAAAATATACCTACACAAATGCCATACACCCACACATTACAAAATACTTACACAAATAAGATATACCCTCACAATTACGATGTCCTTACAAAAATATAATTTACCCACACACACGTTACAGAACACCTTCACATCACTTCACTTATTTACACACAACACTTCACTTCACATCACTTCACTTATTTACACACAACACTTCACTTCACATCACTTCACTTACACACAACACTTCACATCACTTCACTTATTTACACACAACACTTCACTTCACATCACTTCACTTATTTACACACAACACTTCACTTATTTACACACAACACAACACAACACAACACAACACAACACAACACAACACTTCACATCACTTCACTTACACATACAACTCTCATAGTTCTAGTTTGTAAATGGCACATGTTCAGTGGGGGTAGTCAAGGTTATAAGGCAGGAGGTGGAATTTGGTCGACCGTTCAGTTACGCTGTTACCAGTCCAAAGAAAGGTTCAGTGCATGCAATGGATGGCAGAAGTTCCGTCACTGATTCGCGTGTTTGGTGAACCACCGCCACCTAAAAAAGACACTCGCCGATGGTACAGAGCAGGTAAAGAAGACAGACAATTTACTGGACACAAAACGTGCAGGAAGGTCACCCGTTAGCAATAATTTGGATTAAGCTATTCGTACGAGCTACTTTTACAGCCCAACAAGAAAAATATATGCGTAAGTGAGCAAACCAGCTACGGATGCAAGGACAAGTGCTGAAGAAACATCAGTGTGCTTCTGTCTACAAGCTTCAGTTGTACACACTCTGCACAGACATTAGTGGCAAAAGACATGACTGATTAAGGGACCTTCCATAAGATCAACAATGCTGAACTATCACCAGAGCAAGTCCTGCACGGTGATGTGGCCACGCTTTGCTTTTCCGATCATGTCCAAAGATACATCAGGACACGTGGCCTTTGTCGAATTTCTTGATGAGCATTTTCCACCCAGGCAGACTGGCTGACGGGATGTAAACAGTGTAACCAAGACGAACCCCAGAACTACTTCCAAGTGACTTTCACCTGTAGAGCTATGATAAGGAAGCGGTGCATACTAAAACCATCGATTTTTTCTATCATTTGAAGCAACGGATCAGGGATATTGCTGCACCTGTCATTCAAGATTTCCTCTGTCGTGCGTGACACAAACTGCGGACAAGCTTCATGTCTGCCGAACGACCAATGGGGAAATAAAATGATTGCAGACGTAAAGTTGTGAGAGTTTTTCTGTTCATTTACCGGTTGGTTCATATTTTTATTCGGTCCGGCTGCTGAACAACAGTCGATTTAAAACCCACTATGATATCACGCACACACTGTACACGAACTAAGAAGGAAAACAAGAGACATTTAAACACTAAGCAGTCAAGTAACATGTTACGAAAGACGTAGCCATATATGGGGATCACTAGGAAAGTTCCCACGCACTTTAAAGGAAATACGGTGGCAGCAGTAAGGACGTTAACGTAACCATCTTCTGCAGACGTCAGGTAAATTTTGGATGGATTCCTGACCCACAGGAAGTAGCCCGATTGAAAGTTATTAACTTTCCAAAGGAAGAAAATGCACCCAATTTCGGGGTAGTGACTCACGCAATCACACGTTGTTTGATTTTCTTTGATATCGACACTATAACATGATCTTCCAATAACATAATATTTCAGTTCTTTACTTCCACCTCCTAACTATAAAACCCCTCATAAATACATATTTAAAAGAAAAAGCTGAATCGTCATTTTATAAGAAACCTAAATTTGGAAAAAAAAAAATTATTTCTAGAATAAAACGCCTTATTTTACAGCACTATATCAGAGTGTCAAACTAACTGCTTCCTTATCAGTCACGTCCTCCTGGCTGAACGCATAACTTCTCACTGGCTAAGGTTGACACAGCGGTCGGCTCTGACAAACATCGTAATGGAACTCTGGGTTCCATAAAACGCTGACAACTTACTACCAACTTACAAAACAAGGCAGGCAATCTACTATAACGTAAAATGGAGGCGCGTTCGCCTAACCATTGTTGATGTGGAAAAGCAATAAGTATTACATATTCCGAGTGTACGTCTCTAGCCTTAGTTATCAAGCATGTAATGGGCATGTGCCGTATTACATTGTGGCCTACGATCTGTCTGGCTGTACCACATCTGTCCGCATTATTTCGTAAACGGCACGAGTTTTGTAAAAAAAAGTTACCGAACATAAAATGTGTTTTGATTTCGTCTACAACACATGTCTGAAGCCTTTTTCATTATAAGAAGAACTGAGCGAGGTATTATCATAACTGTACAAACGTCTTCATGTAAAGTACACGATATTCTTGTCAAGCTCATAATCAAACTAAAATTTTCTCGACAAACTTTCGAAATATCCTCAAAAATCAAATTCTATAAAAATCCATTCAGTGGGAGCCCAGTCGTTCCATGCGGATGGTGAGACAGACATAATGTAGCCAAAGTTTATAATGTTCATACCGTGCATTGTCACCTATCAAACACACAACACTCAAAGCAACAAAATGCACTCTTATTTTAGATATTCCACATTACGATATCTGTAGGTTAGTCTACAGATATAGTGATATATACTCTAATTGGTACTGCATATTGTATTATTATTGTTATTATTATTATTATTATTATTATTATTATTATTTCTTACTGCAATTGGGTTTTCATCCGGTGGCAGCAGTCTTACACCAGTACAGACACCACAATACAGTAACACATACATAAACGGAACAGCACAAATTACAGGACACGTATTAGCAATTCACCCACACAATACAATGTGCCTACACTACTACAATATACCTACACAAATACAATATACCTATACAAATACAATATACCTACACAAATACAATATACGTACACAAATGCAGTACAAATACAATATATGCCCACAACACAATATACGTACACAAATACAATACAAATACAATATCTAAAATAACAAGGGTGCATTTTGTTGGTTTCAGTGTTGTGTGTTCGATTATGTAGCTAGCTGTCGCTTTTTGCAATTTTGGGAGTGCGCCTAAAAACTCTGTTCAATACAGTTAATTAGTTACCTGTTATTATAATAAGAATTTTAAGAACGGTCTGTTCAATGCAAAGTCCGGATAAGTTCCAAGCGTGTGTAACGTAACACGAATGCAACAAGGAAGCGTGCTCCCTTTATTGTCAAGAAAAAAGAGTTTCAGAAATCTATCTCATTTGTCAGAAGCGTAACCGGTTTCGCGTGCCAGAGGATATCAAGAGCCCTACAAGGCGAGAGAGTTACCGTGAAAATATAGCAGTACACACACTTTCGAAACGAAATGTGATTCAAAATTGCTCGCAGTTTCCCTGTCCACCTCGCTTCATTAATTATGCATCTGTGGGCACTAGGCTTTGATCTTAGCCATGAGGCTGAGAAGCCGTAACTCCTAACACCCCCTACTGCATTTCGGTGTCAAGCCACACCATCGTACGGGCGAGCAGTACAACTCGTCTGTAGCTTGACCACCTTGCCTTTGGGGACTTCGACTTATAATTAGCAACACGTACTGGACTTGGCCGAAACAGCTGTGTGAAAAGGCCTCAACAGGACCACTTATCGAACAACTGACGTCAGGTTGGCTTCGAATATATTCCGGATTTAAAATAAATACATTCTGAATCTTGGACCTATCAAATATATCATCATCATACAGCTGAGATTTGGAATAAATGAAGCTACTTTCAGACTTGTTTTCCTGAAAAGACAATAAAAAAATCACAACAATATTGAAGAACGAATTGAAACTACATTTAAAAAATCACAATATTGAAGAACGAACTGAAACTACAGTAAAAAATCACAACAATACTGAAGAACTAATTGAAACTACATTTAAAAAATCACAATACTGAAAAACGAACTGAAACTACAGTAAAAAAATCACAACAATACTGAAGAACGAATTGAAACTACATTTAAAAAATCACAATATTGAAGAACGAATTGAAACTACAGTAAAAAATCACAACAATACTGAAGAACGAATTGAAACTACATTTAAAAAATCACAATATTGAAGAACGAACTGAAACTACAGTAAAAAATCACAACAATACTGAAGAACGAATTGAAACTACATTTAAAAAATCACAATATTGAAGAACGGACTGAAACTACAGTAAAAAAGAATCACAACAATACTGAAGAACGAATTAAGTTCTGGGAATTCTTTCCTATCATTGTGTCAATATGTCCATCTTTTCAGTTCCTATCAAACAAGGCAGAAAATGTACGTAGAAAGTAACATTGTGGTAAGATGGTGAGAAGAACGTTTGGACCCAAAAAGAAGAAGCAATAAGATACTGCAGCAAATTCCGTAACGAGGAGCTTAGTTACTTTTACTCCTCGCTAAATGTAATCAAAATGTTCAAATCATGGATGTGACTGGCGGGTAACGTGGCACCCATAGAAACGAAAAGAAACGGATACAGATGTCTCACGGGAAAACGTGAAGTAAAGAATCACTTGGAAGACCAAGGTGTAGATGGGAGGATAACTTGTTGCTAACTTTTACGCTTCATATCACGATATGAGAATGAGGTTCCTTTTACATCTCCTTCACCTTTCAACTTTATGTGAAGATTTTATATAGATCCTTTAACTCTACTAGCCACTCTACAATAAACAAGCCGAACGAATACCAAACGTTTTACCGACTTTTTGATTCGAATGTCAAACAGTTTCAATTGTACAACTCCCTGAAAGGACCAAGTCAATTCACTGCGTTTGCACATTCGCTTAAGGCATCCTGTAGATGAATATAATCAAAACTGATGATTTCGAATTCTTGTATATGGCTTCAAAAGAGACTGAAATAAGAATGGAAGAAAAAATGCTAGAGAGGGACAATCAGTATAAGAACTTAGGCACTCAGTATGCTGAGTCATACTGCCAGTGCACGTGAGACACCCAGATTATACACTGAAGCATACAATATGATGTTAAGTACCCACAATGTATTTAATTGAAACACTAAGTTTTCCTTGCCTGTACAAGGTTTTGTTGTATTAGATTACTATTTATGTACTATATAATACTTACAAGAACAAATAATCTCACTACTACGGCATGTTTCGACCTGTACAGGTCATCTTCAGGTTACTGCAGAAGTTAAGGAAGGTTTTGTTGCTTGGCGACGTGGTGTGGGGTACTGGTTTATGTTCCTAGTCAGTGGGTGTTTTGCCAGGTTTGTATTTTCTCTACCCTCTTTTCACACAAACATTAAAATATTTATCAAGCCCGCGAGACAAGTGCCTCCTAACCATAAATTACGACTGCTCTACCGTACTCATAAACTGTTCACAACTAATGTACTCGATCACGCATAGTTCTCTTCACACCATTCAGTCAAACAGTAGATACATTCAAATTGTCATGTATGTTCTGAGGAAAATAATTTCTGCAAATACCTATGCGACAGCCAGTCCAACTTCATAGACTTATTTGTCACTTTGATGAAATTCCTTTTCCAAAACACTACCTTTAAAATTCAGGAAAATAAAACGGAAAAACTGGAGTAAAGGCAAAGCATCAATTACGCAACGTTATATGAATTTCAGTGCAGAAAATTCACATCCAGAAAAATCTGTTCTGAAGAATGAATCGGGTTAAATTTGTCACATTAGAGGGAAGACCCTCGTACAATAACATTTCATGTTTTCAAACAAAGCAACAACAAGTCGTGGTTCCCCAGCTACCTGGCACGAACCATCATCAGAAGGCGATAAAATACCGTGTAGTTTGGAACACAAAGTGTCAGACGGCAGAAAATCTGTGCAACAATGTTCAATTTTGAAATGACTGCCAACAGTCTCAAACTAAAGTACAGAACCAGTTGCGTACGGTTTCAAGACATCCCGACAGCAATAACGTTTTCCTCTTATTTCCTTAAACATCAGAATTCAGGGACAACTGTCAAAGACGTACTGGATTATATCCCCGCAGCTCCCCCTTTCTGAAGAATAAGCACAGCTCGCACATGCCGTTTTACAATCATAGAAGAAACATAACATTTGCATTTAAATCTGTTTGGTCATTCGTTCCAAAAAACTTTCGATTGGTCAAGTTTGAGTTGCCATGAAATTTCCGGATAAACGTTCCAGTCCCATGACAAACGCAGCAGCTGGAATAGGTAAATGCATTATCAGCAGTTTAAGACGTCAGTCAGTTACTAGAAAGTTGGTTCATATCCAGTCAATTCGCTGCCTATGCAGCCAGCATACTGTATAAAAAGATTCCCCTGGTTCCGGTGATGTCTGTAAGGCCATCCTCGACTTAAATCATAAAAATAAGTTAATAAATTACGTTAACCTAGGCCTATACGAAGACTGTTGTGACAGCTCGGTTGATCTAGATAAATAACTGACTCCTGCCTGTATTTACCTTAACCGTCTCACGTTACCAAACCTGTGAGCATTTATCTCAGACGAATAACTTCATGGGCTTGACTGCCTTTGTTTTTGGGTTTCAGGCATTGCCACTTACTTGACAGATTGTCTCCGATGTTTTGGTACGAACACATTTTTGAGGTACAGGAAGATATATAAATACCTTCCGCTTTTTAAGGTATGATGTGTCAAGGTTTAAGAGACGCCCCTTCGCCAGCAGACACACTCGAGTTTTAACCTACAAAATATTCTGATAACGGTCATACTCAACTCGAAAATTTGACTATGCATGGAAGAGATCACTACGCAAAACAGGCGTATTGGGAGTATAACATTAAAGTGGCTCAGCACACGTTGCAGTGACGTACTGTTGTGAATAAGGTGGAAAATAATGTATGGTGGCTTTGGGAGGAAAACTTTTCATTCTTTGTTGTCATACCTAACAATGTCCGAAACATGCATTACTAACATGTCTCAGATATTATAAAGACAATATAAACATGGTAAGGACTGTTCGTTTCTGTGAACCGCTGTTGAATTTAAGCAGCACAATCATAACCAACATTTTTACCAGACTAAATAGCGGCATTACAAGTTCCTGCCGGGAATGAAAGCAGCATGTAAACCAAAGAACCCTCTAACAATCGTTACTGGAAAATAAAACATATGTCTAGCTCCAATTAAATTCACCTTAAGTACAGATATTTTGCTGCCACGATACGCGCAAGACAACGCCTTACTGAGTTGAATCGAGTTCGAGCAGTGCTGGAAATCCCATCCCAAGGAACTGGTTGCCCCGACCGCGGCTTCTTCCACGTCTCTTCAATTCCAGTATTCCATTATTCCTCCCACACCCCTTCCTGTCCTTAGCGTCCCCAGACTCCCACTCTCTCGTTTGGCACTACGTAACACCTGCAGTTAACGTAACATATTTAACCACTCAGTGACACAAACAACTGGTTCAGTGCGTCGGTGTACATTTCAACCAGTGCACAGAAGACATGCACTTCCATAACTTGCTTGCACTGCCATTCACGTTTGACATATGAAAGACTTCCGTAACGAGGTGCTGCACGACGTCAATAAATCCTGATGGTTACGTTCGCTAATAGAAGGGGGATCGAATGCTCCAATGCAGCAGCACTCTCTCATAGTTACAAACACATACTGGCCTAGGTTACTCTACGTTGTTAAACAGAGTGGTTCTTCGGTAATCCGGACCTCGGGCGCCCCCAAGTTTGGGCCAACTACAGACATGTATTTCCCAATGAAATTATTACTACAGCACTTTATTATTATTATTATTATTATTATTATGTTGTTAGGTACATTATTTCCGCTTTAAGGAGTTTTACTTTAGCACTGAGTAATGATTTTTGTACGTTACCTATACCGCGAAGTTTCCCCTTGGTGGTTCGGATTATCGGGTATCCGGACCACCCCTCCACCCTTATAATCCGGATGACTGAGGGACTACTTTAATTTCTTTTAGGGGTAGACAGAACTATGTGTAAGAAACCGACGCTCTCTCTAAGAGAAATTATGTGAAAAGTTAGTATGCAAACTACTTTTCACCCAAGCAGTAAAGAAAACCGCATGAAACAGTGTTTAACCCCTTGTAACGCTGTTTTACTAGACACAGCAGATACGCCTATATGTCGCTTGTCTTCCTGACTTTCACCTTTCAGTCAGCTACAACGTTTTACTAAAAGTCAAATATAACAAACTAAAGTTGTCCGTATCTTTAATTCAACACTACTCCATGACGACACACGGGGAAAGGAGGCACAGCTGCACCCATTTTAATTTCAAAACTATATCGTGGTGTGTAATCAGCTTCGCGCTTCGGCTAGGCAACCAGCAGGAAACGACACCTCTCATTGGATAGGAGGATGCGTGGCGAAGACAAAATGAGTACCCTTACCACAAACCGAACTTGGTCTATCCCACAAAACGTTACTCTATTGACAGAACTATCCCTGCTCGTTTCTGAAAATGATGAGAAATATAAATAAATTAACGATTCTCTTGTCAACGTAAGTAATAGAAAACTGACAAAGAGTCCTACACGTTCGAAATGGCCCCATCCTTCACATGTCTAAAGCGGCAATGAAATATTCATTGTTGTAAAGCAACACAGTTCCGAACAACATGAAGACGGATAAAAATGTAAATAGTAAATTCAACACATAACAACAAAACCAAACCATATACAAGAAAACACCGAGAAGAGATTGTGCCAGAACAGGTATCGCAAGTAAAACAATAAGAAGTGCACCTCTAATAACACTACAAAGAAATCACGCAAAGGAAACACAACCTGCAACGCTTTTGACAAAAATGGAAGGACGAACTACAAAATACATAATTCAGAATCACATGTACTTCCTTCCTGCGTTTTTAAAATAAGCATCAAGTGAAGATGGCCTCCAAAGGTCGAAACACGTAATTCTCATGTAGCTATTTCAGAAAAAAGAAATATTTTTGTGTCGACAGAAAAAAAAGCCTATTATGTTTCAATCGGAATTTAATTGCGGCCATCAAACCCAACCGAACCCCATTAATTGATGGATTCTACCCTGGTTTATGGGAGAGGAAGCCATGACATCTGACTACTAAGCTTTATCTTGCATAGATATTACGAATGCTTACGTTTTGTCCATGTCCCAATAAGCCTTTATGATTAACATAAAATTATTTTATGCGTTAGGAGTCGTCTCTGTTAATATTCGTCACTCTTGGGAAGAACCTAAACGGGCAGCCATGAAAAATTGCTCGACTACTTTCCCACCCATAATCTCACACAGAGTCCTTATGATAAGAATGCAGCAAATATTTAAAAGATATACAGTAATATTTTATGTTTCAGTCAGTCTAATGCAACTGACATCAATACAGTTACGCAAAAGCTGCATTCAATAGTGCACTCAGCTGCAACAGATTACGTAATCCCAATGCAAAGTGCCACAGAATAAAACATATGAACAATAATATTTCTATACACAGTTAATGGCTTATGATGAGTATGCTTAAGCCTACGCCTAAAACAAAGATTCAAATTCATTACTTGCAGTGATATATTTACACACGAGTGTTTATCCAAGCCATAAATAAGTAGGCGTATTTGTATCTTGCGAGAAAGACGCCATGTTGTAATTCATAAACCACAGTTCAACTCAGCTCTGTTAACAACCTGATAATCTAACCGAACGTAAATGGAAATAACTAGAGACTTACCCCATTATTTCACCTCGAACATGAAGTGTGTAGTTCAAAAATCAAAGCAAATGGCAACCGAACACTAAGCAGACTGATTCACAAACACCAAACACAGTAAAAACCGAACTTTTTGCATACTTACACCACCCACGCACTGCTTTGCGCTTTCCTGAAGGGTCGTCCTTCTCGTTTCATTTCATGTAGATGGCAGCAGAGTAGCGCTGATAGAGAAACGATGACTCACACTCGTACCTATGACATCTGAAACGCAGGATACGGAACAGCAGTCGTTCAAAGACGGCACGATAACCAACCCCTGCAAGGCACATACAAAAATGGAACAGGCATGCGAATGTATAGTGTTTCGGCCCGATTGGCTGACACTGACTTCTGATTAACTAGTGATGACATAAACTTTTTAGAGTTTATTGTAACAAAAACAAAGTCACATAACAACACGAGGAGACTACCAATTTTTAATCTGCACCTGGTCATACATAGCGGTTTAGCAACCGGCTTCTCACCGCGGAGACTCGAGCTCAGTCCCATGGCAGTCCATATGTGATTTATGGTAGACATAACAGGCGCTGGGCCAGGGTTCTCCCCAAGCATTTCATTTTTCGCCTGTAATTTCACTATGTTTCCAGTCCAAAAGTATGATCCTAAAAGTGAACAATGTGCAAAAAAAACGCAGTTCTATAGAACTGTAGTCTCACGCCATCCAAAGAATTAATAAACTGAAAAGTACTGTTAATATTAGCGTCGCCACATCAGGATGGATGATGTAAACATTACTTCCTCTTGGCAAAGCAGTACTGTATTTTGAAAGGCAACAATTTTTCTCCTCTCGATGCCAAAGAAGCATAACCCTGTTTTTCGCGTATAATTAAAACACAAACCTTCATTTTAACAACGACGAACATTTGTCACATTTATCGATATTAAAATAAAGTCAAAATTAAAGCCCTTTATGACACACTCATAGCGACCGAGAGTGGCGTCGAACAGGAGAGGATTTATTCGGTGCTGAATTTAATAAAAAAAATAGGAGTTGCAAAGGAGAAAAGGAAAAGTAAGGAAAACAACAATATTCGGCTGTTCGCAAAAGATTTAGTAACTGTTGTACGCCAACTGGAGTAAGTGTTATTCAGCAATAAAATATTTAGCTTGAAATATGAAGAGTAAAAAGACCCGCTATATGATGACTAACAACAAAAACGTCCAAAGATCAAGGACACAAGCTTTCTTCTGTTTTGCAGCAGCGCAAGTCTTGCTTAGGCCACCTGGTTGTTGATGTTTGTAAATCACACAAAATTAGACACGCACACGCGTTAGGATTCCTCCGAACGAGTGATCAGCCCATCATAGATGCCGCTACCTACACAACACACAACAAACACAAGAGACTAACATCCATGTTCTCAGCGGGATTCGAACCCGCGATTCTAGCAATCAAGCGGCTGCAGACCTACGCCTTAGACTGCACGGACACCGGGATAGGAAGGACAAAAGTTAGGCTGCCTTTGATCTAGTTAGTAATTGTTATGTGCCACACACAGAAAGCACTACACGCCAATAATCCACTATTTTCGAAATAATGGCGAATCCTAACCCAGAGTTCAGGCCTAGCGAAAGGGTAAACAGCGCCTTCCAGTTACCGTTCCGCTAGGCCTGACCTCCGGGTTAGGATTCGGCACTGTTTCGAAATGAAATTTAAAAAGAGACCTGTAAAATAAAGATATTAGCCTTTTAAAGCCTAGCGGTAACTTTACATACCACAAGGTTTAACATTAAAAAATTCTACGTGGTGCCCACATTGCGTTTATGTGTTTTGTACGGATCTCAGAACAAACAGCAACTTTTGTCTTATAAAACATTAAGAGACTGGTTTTTATAACCGAAGTGGAGAGTGTTTACAGCGCGGTACGCATTCAGTCCTTATATAAAACAGATACGCTTCGTCTTTAAAGGGTTAATAAAGTCAAAGAGGGGGTAAAACCGATCGTGTAAAAACAATATTGCGAAGGGCGACGATGAAGAGAATGGATTGGACAGGATAAGTAAGAAAACACTCTTCTGACTAAGACTACCTCAGACTTTGCCTGCAGAACCTTAAAAAACTCTGCAAATCTGTCAGGATAATGTTCTCCAAACAGATTCGAACCCGAGACTTCCCGACTACGAAGCATGAGTACAATTAACTTTGCGACGAATTCTTAACCCCACTTTCTTAGTTAGGTATTACTGTCTTTATATGAAATATGGAAGCCTTGCGGGTACCTTACTTCAACGCATCTCATAAATGCATCAGCTTGTAAATAACAGTGTATGATTCTTCACAGTAAAGTAAGGTGTAGCCGCGTTTCTCAGTGCGCTGTAATCCATTTCTAATCTGCAGCGACGGTACTTTGTTCTCCCAGGCGCCAGTATACACTGTAATCATGCAGAGACCAAACCTTAAGGTCCTCCTCCCATAGTTTCAGATTCTGCATATTTCCCGTGTCTAAATGACGAAGAAAATTAAGGGTTGGCTACAGAGCGTGCAAAACGGAGGGTAACAGCTACCACTCCTACTGCACATTCATGTAGCAACCATGCGTTCTGCGGATTTTCAGCCAGGAGAGGAGTATTCTGCAACAAAACAGATTGGCAAGGTCGCCGTAACAAGAGAAAAAAGACTGTAATTTAATGCAGACGTGCTGCTTTTCACAGTGCTGTTAGTCATGCATTCGCAGTTAAGAATATCGGACTCTCAGACATTAACCTTTTAAAGACGAAGCGTATCTGTTTTATATAAGGACTCAGTGCGTACCGCGCTGTAAACACTCTCCACTTCAGTTATAAAAACCAATCCCTTAATGTTTTATAAGGCAAAAGTTGCTGTTTGTTCTGAGATCCGTACAAAACACATAAATGCAATGTGGGCACCACGTAGAATTTTTTAATGTTAAACTTGGTGGTATGTAAAGTTACCGCTGGGCTTTAAAACGTTAAGCTTCACTTACCTAATTTATGTATTCATGTAGTCATTGCTTTATTATTTCGTTTACTAAGCTGTTTTAAAACAGCTCACCACTCACCTCCACCTAGCGCCAACATTAAAAATGAATGGAACTATACCTCCAATCCGCCGATGAAAGAGGCCGTGGAGTGCCGCGTGAATATTACGGCAGCCCGTTGTTCTTGTTATTGATGATGGTGACTGAATTGTTCAAATCGTATCTTTTATTTTAAAGCCAAGTTAGAGATACTGGTATTATTGTTGTTGATCGAACCACTGCTTGACACTGCAGACGCAGGCACCACGACACTTTGAAAGATCAGCACTGTCAACACGGCGTAACGTCCCAGAAGACTTTAACCTCCCACAGCACAACTCTCTTTAAATCATGACATACAGTTTCTCTGAATTCCATTCGAACCTTTATTTTCTAAGTTACATCTTTCCACAAATTCGCCCAGCCATAAATTTGAGTTCTTTGTTTCCCCAAGCATCGTACGTGTCAAGTACAGCTCATATTTATTTCGGCTACCTTAGAAAAGCGAATAATGATTGCACAAATTAACTTAGGGTTCCAGTACCTGCACGTTATGTTATAATCAAGAGTTACAATATTTCTACCAGGGCTGTGGAGTCGGAGTCGGAAGGAATTTTAGGTGGAGTCGGAATCGGAAGGAATTTTCAGGTGTAGTCGGAGTCGGTAAAAATGTACCGACTCCAACACCGACCTCAGTCTAAAATCTTATCTAGATACTTCAAATCCAGAGCCCTGATAGCTACAGTAACCATTAGACCTATACTTAAATATAGGTTACAAGTCAAAAAAGTAGCCTGATGATTCACGTGGTGGCGATGAAATGTCTTATAGGTTTACCGTTATTAATACATATTGAGCTTTTATGAAGGAGTCGGAGTAGGAGCTTTTGTTTACCGACTCCACAGCCCGGATTTCTACATTGCGATAAATATTAATAGGGTGCCCAAACAAAGTAACATGAGCCTGAGTTGTATGTAGCACGCACTGAATGTTAAACGGACACAAAATGCTAAGGAGCAGGTATAGCGTATTCGGCATAGCGAATAGCGACGGGCTGGACGCTACAAATTTCGAATCCTGGTAGGGGCAGGAGATTTTCTCTTCTCCAAACCCATCCAGACCAGTTCTGGGGCCCACCCAGCCCCCTATGCGAGGAGTACCAGGGTTCGCTCCAGGAGGCAAGGGGGCCGGAAAATTAATTGGACCACTTACCTCCATCTAGTGCCGAGTTTAAGAATGAGTGGATCTGTGTACCCTTACATGCCTTAGTGGAGTGGAAAGGGATAACACTACTTCTTTATACCTAATCTTAATCAGAACACCTGAAGGAAGAGACCGTTTGGGAGAGAAAAACATATTATTAAAGTTAATCTTGCAGTAAAAGAGTGTGAGGATGTTGATTGGATTCATCAGGCTCAGACAAGCATTGTCCTTGTGATAATCAACATTCGGGCCCAAAAAACACGGAGTATATATTGACTGGCTGAACGACCATCAGCTTCTGGAGGACGCTATTGCATGATATAAGTTTCAATACACGTTTCTTCTCTCAGATTTGCATTCGACAGAAATTAACCGACATACATGAACCGAAGGCTCTAAAACAGACAACCGACGATCTCCAGACTGCTGCAGTAAGCAAAGAATTGGTGCTGAGGGAACCGGGAAGTGTTTCTCTTAGAGTACACTTTCAGTTAGTTGTTGGCAATAGCTGTGCCTCCATTTGGTTGCAAATTTAAATTAGGGCAGTCTGGCTTTAGGGTACTTAAGAATTGCACAGTACTTTCACGTCGCCTTCAATTCAAAGAGACTGTTAAGCACGTAACAACCAAAAAATTTCCAAATGCACTCGATTCCAGGTGAGGCGACTCACTTCCTAGCGCCTGATGTTGGCCAGGTTGCATAATCTGTCCTACTTCCAGTCACCTTCACATGCCCGCTGTCTGCCTATACCAGCCACTTGCTACCATCGATCCTGCTTTAATTTCTTCCGGGTCTGTTGGCTTCGTTATGTAGAGTAGCAATTAAAGGATGGAGAACGTGTTCAACTTTTGCTTAACTTACTGTATAATTTTGTATGCCAGCCAGAATTAATCAAAAGTTGTTCGCGTGTGGTGAAATATATAGCCTACAATCCGACAGGTTTGATTTCGTACGTACGATTACCCTGCACTTAATTTCCACATCACAATTTATTATAACAACACACGATAGAAGGCCAAAGTACATTACTATTAGCTGCAGGTTACAGCGCAGACATCAACGACGTTAGACACTTTCTTCATACAGAAGTTCAGCGAATTAAGTTCCCCGTATATTTCATCGGCCCTCCGGACTCATACTGAACCAAGTCACTAACTCATCCCATGAAGCAGTAACGAAATAACTAATTCCATGGAGCAGAGTCCTTCTTGATAAGCTAACAGTCTCTCAGCTAGTCAAGATACTTCTCGAATTTTATGGAAACGAAATGTTCATTACCACGTTAAAAAGAGCCCGTCACATGTTCCTGTCCTACGCCAGATCAATCCAGCTCACGCCCTCCCAAACAACTTCCTTAAATTCCGTTTTAGTATTATCCTCCCATCTACGCCTAGGTCTTCAAAGTTGTCTCTCTCTCTCTCTCTCTCCCTCAGGATTCCCCACCAAAACCGTGTATGCACCCATAAGTGTCGCATGACCTTCCAATCTTACTGTTCTTGAACAATCACCAAGATAATACGTATTTAGTGAGAAGTACAGATCATAATGTCCCTTCAATCACAAACGGACTAAACCTTTCAGACAGAGGCCACAATGAAGTCTTGAAATGCTACTGAGTATAACAGATGCAGGTATAGGCCAATTTTACAGGTAACGCTATAGACTGATATTCGGAAGGTACCTGGTTTGAATCTCGCCCACGATACATGCTATAGTGAATGTTCCACGGTTTCCCTCACTCGTTCCAAACAACTGTAGGACAATATATCGATTAGGCCACGACCACTTCTCACCAAACCCTTTCCAGTTCATAATTAGCCAATGATACTGCCACTGATGCTGCCTCGTGTGAGACAGAGGCAGCATCATTAAACAGACTACAACAATACTGAGTATTCACGCCTTCCGGTATGTGGCTGCTCTGTCGTTGTGCGAGCACCATAGTTCCCGAAGGGTCGAAGGATCGAGGGTTCGTCATCCTCATGCTCAAAGGGCGTGGCTGAAGGCGAAGATCTACATGTACAATCCTTCGAAAATTCGAGAATTACACGTCCAGCATCAGAAGATTTGCAACTTCAGCGACACCGCTGTGAGAATCTCAAATCTAACACAAAAGATTCCTAGCTGAAATAGCTAAAACTCGGGGTGCCCGATGAAGACCGGTTATATGGTCAGTGACTGCGTTAAAATACCAATACGGAACGTGCAAAGCAAACCGGCTGTCAGACAACCTTGGGCGACCTTGAAACCCTGCGGTAGATAGATGTAAGATTACCTCGTACCTCCTCGTTAGTGTTCACAAATGCACAAAGCTGAGTGTTCTTCCCTGTCCCTGTTACTACATCACATACGCAGAAACAATTATCGTGTTTCGTATTAAGTTGTCCTAGTCCATCAGTAGGTATCATTGTCATGGCCGGCATCTGATGTCTGTGTCACTGATCCCATGCCAATCAGACTGCAATTTTCTCCGCGCCAACGGCTGCCTTTTACACGCAGGACAAAGTATAAAGAATCCATGGATATAAAGCCCATGTGTGACAGAGATGACAGCCCAGACACACTCCGTTCTGCCCACTGTCATACTCCCCCTCCAGAGGCAACGGGCCCGAGGTAACCAGCGTAAAGCGCTTGTCGCTAGCATATGGTTAATATTACTAACAACAGAGTGAGCAGAACAGGTAGGTAAATGGAGAGGAAAATACTGAATTACACTGCAGGCAGAGTCGTAACAGGTGAGGGGCTCAGTCCATGGGACTTTTTTCGTGGCGTCATAATAATTAAATTAATTGAGCAAAGTCCCTCATAAGAAGCCAATTGTCGCTCAGCTAATTAAGAAATTGCCCCCGTTTTAAGGGTTGAGGTTGAGTTTTAAAGCCTTGGATTGTTGTAGAGCATAACTGACCTAAGGCAAGGGTAAAATTTATTTAAATCTTCTAAACATGTATCACGTAAACTGTGCAAAACTATTTAGAAATTATAACGAAGAATGTAACAGAAGTATACTTTAGAAGACTGAAATAAACTGTCAATACTTAAAGCTTTAGTCAGGTACAGAACATATTTACACGCATGTTTTATTTCAGCTGCAGCTTATTGATTTCAAACATTTGTATACTATGGTTGTGTGTTTATCTTTATTGCATTTTGAGACTCCCGGTGACGTTACATCAGACGCTACCTAACACGACCTCTTTATTACGGTCCTGGGACCCAAATATGTCGACACCGATCGTGTAAATTAATAAAGGACAGATGCTGCATATATGTGCAAACATGGTAATTACTGATTACAGTCGAAGTATTATCATCATCAACATGGGCTGTGAAGTGTTAGGCGCAGTGCCTGTTCTTTACCCCTCAAGGTGAAGCTCGTCCTTCCATCTTTTCCTCGGGCGTCCAATGCTTCTCTTCCCCTTTGGCCTATATTTCAATGCCTGTCTGGGTGTCGAAGTATTATACTTCCTTAATTTCTATGTGTATCGTCATATTTCATACACCTGGTGCAAAATTATTCTTTTACATATTTTCGCAGGTTCTAACGCCGCTAGCTTTCTTCCTTGTCTGGACCGATGCCTATTACACCCCTGAACACCAGCATAACTTGAGATGTGGGCATCTTGGTTACGGCTACGGTGGACTGATAGGTTATGGTGGCTATGAGGGTTATGGTATAGGTCAGAGTGTCGCCTATGGTCCACCTCCCATTGCCGGCTATGGCTACGCTGCATCACCAGTCGTACAAACGTACTCCGCACAGCCTGCTGTAGCCCGCTACGCCGTCACCCCAGCAGTAACATACACAGACACAAAACCAGTAATCGCATCTTATGTTTCTGTGCCAGCCCGCACAGAAACGGTCGTAACTGGTCCCCTCGCTCAATCGTATTCCATAGGTTCTGCTGAATCATCGGTTCAGTCCGATGTCAGTTATTCCACTGGTAAGACAGCCACTGTTGCATCTTCTTACCAGTCCGCATCTCCTGTAGTTGTCAAGTACAGCTCTCCGCTTACCAAATACGCCGCTTTGGCTCCTGCGGTGACATCCTATTCCAGTGGTCCGGTTGTGAAACTCGCGACTGTAACTCCTGCTGTGAAGTACACGGCTGTGTCACCTTCCGTTTCTTCGTACTCAGTCGCGCCAGCTGTGAAATATACATCATCTGGCGGCTACTCCACTTTGTCTGTAGCCGCCCCGTCTGTCTCCAGTGCTATAGTACCTACTTCATATTCTACAAGTCATGCAGTGAAACATGTGTCTGTTAAGCCAGCTGTCGCTACATACTCAGTAGCCCCAACGATTAAGTATCTTCCTGTCAAACCTGCTGTGAAATATGTGTCAGTTACGCCTGCTGTTAAATACGTATCTGAAACACCGGCGCAAGTGTCTTCCTATTCTGCTGGTGGTCAAGTGTTATATTCCCCCGGTGGTCAATCTGCTTCATACTCTGGAGGTGCTGTAACTTCATATTCCTCTGGAGGAGTATTATCATCATATTCCTCAGGAGATGCGTCAGCCTCTTACAGATACGGTGGCGCCTCGACCTCTTACTTACCTGGTGGGAGTTTATCTTTATCATCTGGTGGTGTGGCTTATCAAGCTGTGGCAGCACCGGCTGTATACTCTGCCCCAGTTGCTGTAGCAACACCCGTAGTAGCTCCCGCATCGGCCGTAGTGACCCAAACTGCTCCTGCAACCGCGACCTACGCACCAGCTGCACCAGTACTTGCAACTTTGATCAGCACCGCACCTGTACAGGCCACACCAGTCGAAGCCAAAGCAGTTCTGACACCAGTGATCAAAAAGTACCACAAGGATCATGTAAGTACGGTTTATTCTGGATGAAGATTCGTTATCCGTCTCCGATATAATATTTATAAGGAAGCACAAATGAACCTTCACGCAAATGTAGAAATGGTATCCCGGTTACGCCATGACCGTTCCCTTCCGAATACCTTCCAATTTACCATTCAAACCTCGTTCCAACATCTGATGATACAGAGTCTCATATAAAACTTCGTACAATAAATAGCAAAAGACACATTAAAATTACACTAGAACCACAGGTAAAAATGTAACCACACACTGTGTATCACCACGTGATCTGAGGCGGCTGTCACGAGTGACAACTTGATGGTGCCATACACAGGTAGGATTGTTCCACAACCGCCAGTGGCGACTTACTGGCCTCCATCTTCCTTCTCAAACAAGTACTGGAGAGTGCCCAAAACGCAAGTTATCTTTGCTTCAGGTGGCTCCAAACACAGACATAGCTAATATTTAAACAGACAGCGGGCGGATAGATACGGAACTTATACAAGTTAATAACAACATTTAGGACATCTAGACATACACAGGAGGACACTACTGAGGAACATGTTAAAGAAATCGGATATGAGAATGTGAGCTGCTTTTATACGGCTCGGGATAACGTTAGTTGGTGGCATTTTGTTCACATGGCAACGAACTTCCCATCTACGCCTGCATCTAGCAAGCGGGTCGTCCAACCAAAACCCTGTACACATTTTTATTCTCTCCTGGCCCACCACCATAAGTGAGTCAAATAGTAGTGCGGAATAAATGGGAATTCATTCACTTATCAGCAACCATGAGTACAATAAAATGAGTTTGAATATTGTTAAGTTATTATTTATGAACTTCACTACAATACGCTTATTTAGGACAAGACCGTAGGGTCGTATACTTCTTTAAATATGTAGGCTGTCTCCAAAACACTGTATACCAGAATCCATTATGAAACAAACGCCTACATCTTAACTGATGGACTTTTTTACATCTTTTTATTGTGTACGTGGATTCTTAGTTCGGCTTTGAGGAGTGTTACTTTAATGTGATTCCCTGATGATGATCCCATAAGGGATCGAAACATGTAGCAGTGTTCAACGAGATATTGTGATGTAAGGTATCTCTGAACAATACAGTACACTTTGTTGGACTGAGTGTTGGGAGTTATTGTAGGCAATGCACGGTATGAACAAGAAAACATTTATATGTGTAACGTAACACTGTTAGCTACTGCATTTATATACACACAACTAAACCTACATGTTCCATGACTCAATCACTTAATTTAAACCAAAATATCTAAGCTTCTTTTTTCTTTTTAATTTCATCCACGACATCGTAACTTTAACTGTATTTTCTAAACTGTAACGTAATAGTCACCAGCCGATCTCAGTGGCTGATTTCGGCTGAAGGGTAAATGACATTAAACGTTTAATATCATCGCGTCTACAACATGTGCTTTTGTTAAAAAAAATTTCGATTGGGGCGTCGCTGCAGCCCGGCACCATCCTTGGGTGCACCCCTGCCTGCCACCTGGTACGTATTTCGTGGTTTTCCTACGTTCCTCGCAATGCCGCGAAACTGGCCCACATTAGACCATGATCGCTTCCTTCCATACCCTTTCCGATTTATAATTACCATTCATCCTGCCGCTGATGTTTCAAACACGCATACCTAGTCTAGGACACTGATACGATCGTTAGACAAACCACACACACACCTAGGCCTATATTCACTGACAGCAAAGGATGACCAAACACACTTTGGTTCCCGGGCCCTTCGAAATATTTCTGCAGATTCATGTTGAACATAAAAATCGTGTTATATAATTTCGCTGAATGAACGTCGACTGAGGACTGACACGTTGAAGACGGAATAGATGTAACGCTGCGGTGTACTTTACGGTATTTGCCCAACATTTGCTGAAGGAACTTACAAAATGGCTACGCAATAATATCTGGATGAATAGTCAGCCAGTTGCACACCGAGGCACCAGTGGTGTTGGTCTCGCATCGGACATTCGTTTAGACTAGTAACAGAGACCAAAGGCACTTGGACCTCAGAGGAAAAGAGTAACAGGGGAACGGAGAAAAATGCAGAATAAGACCTTCATAATATATACTTTGTACCTTGTATCATTGCGGTGATCAAATCAAGCTGGACGAGGTAGGGCATGTAGCTTTGTTTGGCGCAGTTAAAAAATGCATAAAAATCTTAATAATCTGTAAAGGGAAGAGATCGCCCTCTGAAGCCTTGGCGTTCATGGGAGGATAGCATTAAAAGGGATCTTAAAGAAACACAGTGTGAAGATATGGACTCCATCTGGCTCAACACTGCGTCAGATGGTGGGCTTTTTTTTTTTAGACAGGTAACGATAGTTCAAGTTGCACTGTTGCTACGCTTAAATTTGTATCGGCAAATCCAAAGGAGTTAGTGACAACTGCTTGTCCTTGTGTTTTGCAGAAAGACTATCCTCTATACGCCTATGAGTACGGCGTAAACGACCCACACACTGGTGACATCAAACGGGCCTGGGAAAAGCGCGATGGTGACGTGGTGAAAGGGCAATACAGCCTTGTGGAGCCCGACGGAAGTGTCCGGATTGTTGACTACGTCGCCGATTGGGAGACTGGGTTCCATGCTACAGTCACCAAACAGGGACCGTCCATCCACAAGAAGAGAGAAGCGCCAGCTAAAGCTCAATAATAAATAATTCTTATTAGCATGTACACCATCCAGGCGCGTACTCAGAATCAAAACTTTCTACAATGTACCTCTTCCAGGGGAAACTAGAGAACTGGCAATTGTATATGGGTTTGTACAATTCAGCTCGCTACACCCCATGACTCACTCCACTACAGAGGTTTTGAGTTACATCTGGAAGAAGAAAAGTTCGCTGGTCCTGTCACCCACGTATCGCCGTGGATAGCGCCAAAAGCAGCGGCTGGTACATTTTAGATAGTTACCAAACAAACTGTGTAGTTACCACATGCTTTAACCAGTATTACGGCCAGGCTTTGCCACATAAATCTTTTTAAGGTCTGACAGTAAAATCAACATGAAGAGCCACGCATGGAGACTGAGGGTATAACACACGCCATGTAGTATTGAGGTTAGAATTCACTTCACAAGATGGGAGAATTCGGCACGAAATCGGTACTGAAAATTTCTTTGCACCACACTTCAGGAAACAATCGTTGCTACATTTCAGTGACAGAGCTATGTATGTAAGGCGTCCTTTTCACTTTTCTAGACAATATATCCTTAACAGACCTACACATCGAAGTAAGTTCTTACGACTCTTACATATTAAACAATGCACGAACAGCTGTCCCCAGAGACACTGTTCTACTCAATAATTTTCATTTGACAGGTTTAATTCAGTGACCCTGTATAGTTTCACAGAACACCAACAGTCGTTCTCAGACACTCTACTGTGGCCGGTTGAGCATACTAGGTAGAAATAAAACGTGGCACACAGCTTGCCACACGAGTGGCCAGTCACATTTCATCAACAAAAGCCATCAGTCATCAATAATTTTCTGGATGCCAGTCACTCTAGACAGGTGTCGTACAACCATGAAAAATATAACACATTCAGAGAGCTTTACCTAGGTTTCTGTTTTCCGTCTACTGTGTTCAACGAAATATAACTCTGTGTCAAAACAAAAACAGCAGCTAGCATTCCCTGTACACGTCACTGCAACAATTTTGATTGGTGATTTCCTTACACCCATCTATAGGTACGTGTCCTCCGTCCATTCAACGCATCTGTATTGTCTTGCATTCTTCAGTTATCACCTACACACTGTCCGGAGCACAATAATTAGTCCTCACTAAGACACAGACTTCGAGTCGGTATTTAAACCATTACTGTCACATTTCAACCCGACTCCCACAACATCGCTGGTACATAAATTCACCATTAAACACTTCCGCATTCTGTCATCTCATTTTTCTTTCAAAACTGTGGCTGTTACTGTCTAACTTATTTCGCCAATCAGAGCACAAACTGTTTCACGAAATACTGTAAGACGCACACTGAACGTCAGTTACATGAGCACGTCCTGATTAATTTGCAATTGCCAATTATTATATCACGTCCATCTTCATGTAAGAGCTGATGAATTAACAACACAAACGGTTCAAAGCACTTTCCTATACAGTTCAATGTATAATCAAGTTTATTTTAATTATTCCATGCTTTGTTCCAGGCCTGGCGCCACTCAGTTCTTACCTTCAGACGCTACCTGTGACATGGCCATATTAAGTAATAACGTAGCAAATAACATGTAAGATACTCACACTATAACTAGTCCAATTTATTTTTGTATATAGCCTTTATATAATGGGTCAAAATAATTCGTGGTGATCAAGAATCTCATTACACATATATTAAACACTCACTGTCTTTATTTTTGTACAATTCTGACAATTTAGTTTTCGATATAGGTTTAGCTTAGTCCTGACATCTTGTAGAAATGCACCTCATAATTAGTACAGTACGATTTTGATATTTAAATGTTGTAAAATATCAGCGTAGTTAACGTCGCCACAACAAAGACAATGAGTTTTTACAATTCTACATTTTAGCAAAGCTGTAGAGTAGATGCAGGTTTTGTATCATGGCTGAAAGTAAGTTCAGCACTTTTATGTGAACAATATAAGCATGATTATGATGGAAATTCATGATAGTTTTATACGTGTTTATAAACAAATTAATAAATATTTTTCCAATAAATACTGCAATTCGTATCTTACTGTGATATAAAATGGTATGTGAAATATATTTTTCTCTATATATACAGATATATTTATTATCATTGAGGCGTTCATTTGCACGAAAAGGAAATCGACTGCTTCACAATCTTGTCTAATATATATATATATATATGCGCGAAATAATACACGTATCCTTTTTTCATCAACATATTTCAGTCGGTAAGAACTGTGCTAGGGGGCCGCGGTGGCGCAGTTGGTTGAGGCACTGCGCTACAAACTAGCAGGTCGCGGGTTCGATTCCCGATGGTGTCAGTGGATTTTTTCATTGGCATAATCCTGTCGGCCGCACTACGGCCCTGGGGTCGACTTAGCCTTTAACAGAAATGAGTACCAGGAATATTTCCTGGGGGGTAAACGCGGCCGGTGCGTAGGGCTGACAACCTTACCACCTTCAAGTGCCGATTGTCTAGAAATCTGGGAGCCTCGACCTCCTGGAACCCTAAGGGCCTGTCCAGGCCTGTAATGGGACTGCTTTTTTTTTTAAGAACTGTGCTATCGTCTGAAATATAACAATAAAAAATTCCCACCAAATTAAACCACCTTTGACTTCAAATTTAACTACGTTGACTTTAAATTTCTTCACGTTAACGGCACTCCATTGATTGTCAGTACGACACAGCATCACGATTAAGAACAGCGTGCTGGAAGGCACGCGTGAGCATGTTCTCATAACGATTCTCACGGTACTGTCCAGGAACTCGTCTGCGCGCAGAACCACGAGAAACTGCAGTCGATACAGCCAGCGTCCGGGCTGAGATTTAAACCCAGTACCTCCACTAATCGCCGATCCTAGTGGCCGGGCGGTCTAAGGCGTAGGTCTGCGGCCAAGCGCTTGCTGGGATCGTGGGTTCTAACCTCACGGGGGCATGGATATTTGTCTTGTACAGTGTTTGTGTTGTCAGGTAGAGGTCTCTGCGACGGGCCGATCCCTCGTCCAGAGGATCCCTACCGAATGTGGTGTGTGCTTGAGTGTGATCAAGTGAAAATCAAAAACCCTCAACACCTGCTGTGAACAAGCAGGTGGGACAGGGAGGGACTACGAACCGCAGCCTTCACTCATGAAGGAAGTCGCGTTACCTCCTTTAGTTTTGTCGACTCTGAACACAGCGACACTCTCCCTGTGACCGATGCAAATTGCTCAACGTGAACCCAACATCTTTATTTTCCAGATAACATAAACGTCAAGCTTAGCGCCATTGGATGCTACTGCAAGCCTCATAAATGTAAGCATCTGGAAATCACCTGACCTGATATATGTGTAGGCGACATTGGAATTGCCACAAGACGTGCGCTAACCGAAACTCGGCTCCTTTTAGTACATCGACGGATGAGACAAGAACCGGTTTCTAGCAGATTCTCTGAGCGGAAGAGATGTTTTCAAAGAAACCTTAATTTTGGCTGTGAAAGTGAAGACCAGTCTACTGTCACAGAACTGGCGTTGTTACTGCTGCAAGCTTCAACTCCGAACGGAATCTTTGACGCTGGTCTCCCTTCGAATGGTTCCATCAACCAGTAAACTGATGAATATAAACTTGCGCTGAGCCATCCCGTTGTGTCAGTTTATAAATAAAAATAAAATAAAGCACCGCCAGACACAACACAACTGTATATTGCAAAAAAGGTACAGTACATGTGTAACATGTTTCTGTTCACATCCGAACCATAATCAGGCACGACATACAATATAATAAAACACAACACCATCATGCGTAGTGTACAAAGAGATAGTGAGATCTCAATATTCCCATTCTATAAAGTTATAGAATAAAACCAGATGTAATGATAAACAATTAAAACTCCTTGTGTAGTCTTCAGTTCTATTGTTGTGTACCAAAGTAGGTTTTTTGTTAAAATTCAAAACTTAATTTTGTGTAATATAGAATTGTGTTGTGTCTGACAGTTTTTTTATTTTATTCTCATTGATGAATACAAGATGGACTACACAGATTCGCTTCCAAACCAGGTGCGCCCCTAGAATTTTTCACTGGGGAGACGGGGAGGCCAACCCTGAGGCTATTTATAATTTACATTTGATTTTAAAAATCGTTATAAAAATCATGCACGTGTAACTGTAACAAAACATCGTTTGCATTCGCACTTAGACGCATATGACATACATACATAACTACATGTTCCATGACTCAGTTTATATAACAAAGTCTAATCTCCTTGGTTTTTTAATTTCACGTAAACCATCCCACTTTTTTTTCATTTTTCAAAACTGTAATATACTAGTCATCAGCCGACCTCAGTGGCTAATTTCGGCTGAAGGATAAATCGCGTAAAACGATCAATGTAACCGTGCCTACAAAATCTGTTTTTAAATGTCGTTTGTGGGGGGAGGCTGCAGCCCGGTAGTCCCCCTTTGGGTGCGCCCCTGCTCCTGACAGTGGAATAAATTAAGGGAATATTTACGATGGTAATTCCTACTCCCCTTCAGGTCAAAATATTTGGTTTCTTGTTGCCAATCTAAAAAGCGAAAAATTATACTGCACAGAACTATAATTTCAATTTCATATTGCTGCAAAACTTGATACGTTACCGAACAACAAAAATCTGGATACAAAGTGCTTAGGCTTGCATACGGACCCAGAGACAGCGGGGCTAACTAAAGGCTGGAGAAAACTGGGTAGTGAGGGGCTTCAAAATTTGCACTCTTCATCAAACGTGTGCCTAACACGCATGAGAAAGATGTAAAATGGATACCAAATTTTTGTCATAAAAACGGAAAAGACCATTTGGGAAGCACAGGCGCAGATGGGAAGATCATATTAAAGCAGGATTTACGGGTCTGGACTGGATTCATCTGGTGGACGAAACAGTTTAACAGCAGGTTGTTGTGGACACGGTAATGAACCTTGGAGTTCCATGAACTGCGGGGAAATTGTCCGCTAGATATTAACTTCTCAAGGGGCCGTACTCCATGGATTTGATCCGTTTTACTAGACTTTATGTACAGACTCTTAGAAGTAGCTTTCATTCTTGCTCATAGGGACCCTTCGCACAGTATTCATTACGTCAGGTGAAAGTAGCTGCTAGGATACTAAATTAAATAACTCGATTGTTGCTACACCTAGTGACTCTTTTCAAAAACTGGACCAGATCTCCACAGAGAATGCAAACTCGACTTCCAGGACTTGTATTCTACACCACAAGGATTTAAATAAATGAATCGGGCTAGCTCAGTCAGTATAACAACTGGCTACTGGATGGACGACAGGGCTTCCATTCCAGGTAAGGGAACGGGTATTTCTCTCTGCCCCACGTTCAGACAGGCAATTTCAGCCTCCTACCAAAAGAATATCGAGAGGCTTCTTCTTAAGATAAAGCGGCCGAAGTGTGACGCAGATCACTCAACTGAATCAAGTGTCAAAGTTAAGAATGCGTGAAGTGATACGCCCACAATTATCCGTCCATTACAGCGACCTCCGCGAATGTTTTGTCTTTTTGAATTGTTTTGAGACAAGCCGAAAACGATCCAAATACGCAGATTTTGCGTCTAAAAGCGGACTACTGTGGTGAAGGCCAAAACCGCAAAGCAAGTTACCTTTTACTGCATCGCGGAACAACAAATACTTCACAGAACTCTTAGACCTAAGGGGGGCCAACAGTACAATGCGTAAGACGGGATTCAACTGCCTTAGGCTCTCATGAACGCCGTAATTAACTGCCAGGTTCCATCTTGGCTGCGTGACTGTTGGCGTCGCAATACATTCTGCTCAGTGTACCGCCGGAGAAAACTCCCAGGGGCGGCCCGGTCAGAATGACGATGAAAAGAAACGCCACAACGCACCTACCGCGATTTGCTGTTAAGAAAATGCCTGGTCACCCGGTGTCAGGACCTACGTGATGTGGAATGTCGTCAACAAGGCTTCTGTAGTTGGGAGAAAGTTCTGGCATCCACTTTGCTGTACGGAAAGATTCTACCCACTCGGTTTACTAACCGGCCTAGGAGACATGTGACGTATCGGTTATTGCAGGACAGCAGCAATTACATAACAAAGTGGAACGTATTACATGAGGCAGGGCACTGCCCACAAGTATTTGAGATAATTGCCTCGTTACGAACACGTGTGATTACAATAAAAATACAGACGCTATTCGTCACCTTACAACTAGTGTATGATAGAATATTTACGGGTGGTACATTCAGTGGGGCTGTCCGTAACTCAGGTTATACAGCAGTGAATGACAGGATGATTGATGAACTGGAAAGGATGAGGAAGGAAGGGCTCGTGGTATTTTGTTTGCGGAATTGTAGAACACTACTAAACCTTTCAATATATTGGTGTCCCGGCTGAGTTTTGAAACCTTCATCTCCCAAATACAAGTCACAAGCTTTACCTCTTCCACCAGCTTGTTCGGTAGAATTAGTCACAGTATGTTATTTAACGACACTGTTAGTTGCTAAGATTATATATCATCGGTGACATATTGAGTATCTAGCATCGGTGGAATGGTACTAAAGGTGGAAAACCGAAGTACTCACAGAAAAACCTGTTCCAGTGTCACTCTGTCCACCGCAAGTCCCACATGGACAGCCCTGGGATTGGACCAGGTTCAGCGGCGACTAACCGCCTGAGCCAAGGCAAGGCCAAGAATTACAGAATTACGCGTTAAAAAGTTCCGTTGCCGAAGAATTCCCACTTTCAGTACAGGGTTTAAACACAGATTCGGTGATGTTTTCTGGTCCGTTCGTGACTATATGATGGCAAGTCGCTGGCAGACAAGCATGAATTTCTCGTCCCTGCAACTTACTATAACGTAATGAATCAAAATACGTTCCAGGTAACATTGATGAAGAATGTATTTCTTCCTCGTCGTTAGTTATCATTTTACATTACACGAGGGTCCGCCAAGAAAAAAAAAACAAGAGAGGCAATGAACGTATAACGTAATACTGCGACGCGTTCGCGTAACCGTTGTTGCCGTCGAAAAGCAGTATTACATGTTCTACGCGTCTGTAACCTTAGTTGTCCAACATGCAAAGCGCATGCGCCGTATTATATTGTCAACTGTTGCCTGGCCGGCTCTACCATATTTTTCCACATTGTCTCGTAAAACGGCACGATTTTCGGGAAAAGGTTAGTGCAATAAAATTAGTTTTGATTTTCTATACAATTGTCTGAAACAGTTCCTATTTTACAAAGAATTAGACGAGATATCACAAACGTACACAGGTGTTTATGTCAAGTACCGTTACTCTTGTCAGATTTAATTAAACTTGAATTTGCTCGACAGATTTCCGAAAAATACTGAAATATTAAATTTCATGAAACTCCGTCCAGTGGCAGCCGAGCTGTTCCATGCGGACGGACGGAGAGACAGACATGACGAAGCTATCAGTCGCTTTTCGCAACTTTGCGAAAGCGCCTAAAAATTTGCAATGCATGTAATTTGTGCTGAACTTTTACCTCCAATAAAAACAGGTCAGATTTAGTTGTACTGCTATCCGAGTAGTTTTTCACACAGTTCCTGCCACAATTGAGGCATTTATCGCACTATGGGATAAGCCTTTATATCCCCTGTTGACATCAGTCTGTGTTCTATGGTATCAGCCATTGTGTCACAACTGTTTCCACCTCGCAATCATCTTTAAATTTATGGACACTAAGATTTTGCTTCACCGCTAGGAACAGATGACAACAGCTTGACAAAGAATTCCTCTGTGATAGTTACTACCATTGTACGGTCCTTAGTTACAAAATTATAAACCGAATGAATATACTGCTGACTGACGCTAGTATCTGACGAAACACTACCAGAGTCATTAGAATATCTCGCTACAGGCTGGACGAATGGGGTACAATTCCCACAACATGGATGTTCTCTCTTTTCAATACCACACGCTTAACAGCGCTACAACCCAACTAGTCTCTTTCTCACTACATATTCCGAGCTCTCTCCCTAGATACGTAGAGGCTAGAACCTTACGCTAACAACTCATTTACAACGTGCAGGAATCTACAATGTGCCATGCCGGTGTGCCCACATCATGCTGTCATACTTTGACACACACTTAACTTGAACGTAATTTCATAAGCTAAACATTAAAGTTTCACAGACTCTGTTTATATACTCATCAAACACAGAGGCACATGTGCAAGGCATGTAGCACATATAAGATGAGAACTGCATGTGAAATTTTGGTCTGGAATATTTATTAAAATAATAGATATCAAAACACAACAATCATAAATCACAATTCTATAAAGTCCCAACATGTTTCGATCACAAAGATTATTAATGATGGCAACACAACATGAGTTACTGCAGCCCTGCATCATACAATATGATTATTGGTATTCAGATTCAATACATGGGCCCCAAGACATGCTGTTTGGGATGGAGCTTTGTGGATCCATTTCTCTGACATCTCCCCAGCTGACACGGTCATAACCTGACTCCTGACATATTGATATAACTCCATACACAGCTCACAGGCACGGTTTTCCTAGATATGGCTACAACCTTCAACACCGTGTGGACCCATGGCGTCCTTCCCATGCTAATTATCCGCAGTTTCTTCACATACTGGTGAAAACCACATCTTCAAACTCTCACTCAGTGATGTTTCAAGGTCCTTCCAAACAGCCACATCACCCCCATCATGGCACGCAGACTGAGTTGTTCAGGGTGAAATGGTCTCCCATGTCCTCTTCAGCCTGTATGTACACACCATGCAGGCAACACATCACTGTTCATCAGTCAGCTGAAGACTGAACTGAATAGACTTGAGCGCTGGCTACAGGACTAAACAAACACCATCAACGTCAAGTCCTTCTTAAGACAGTGTGACGAATCTGAATACCCAGCCAGTACAATACGTCATACTTGGCATGACCCTTGATATACAGCTGAGCTAGACAGCACATATCAACTAGATGCATAGGTCCCCTCCTTAACAGAAGTAGTCTGTCCATCAGAAATGCTTTATGCACTGCTCAGCGTCACTACAGACAGACACTACTTGCTGCAGCACGATCATACGATGTTTCAAGTGGGGATGTTAGACATGTTCAGGCTGGGGAGTACTTTTCATTTTTTTTTTCCCCTGTTGTGTTGCTTCAGAACCATGCTCAAGGGTATATGGAATGAGGAGGAGACTAGTCAGGTACAGCACAGAAATTAGTCCGTCAGAATATATACAGCTCTAACTCCAGCCATTCATTCATTCATTCATTCATTCATTCATTCATTCATTCATTCATTCATTCATTCATGATCCAATCATCCATACTTTTATCTTAAGTGCTGATTTCTGGAATAACAGGCACTCTTAAAACCACTATTTGCTGCTCAAGATTCCAAACGAAGAGGTTTAATTGATGTAGCATCTTCAGAAGAAAATCCACAAAGAGGACATTCATACTTTTCATCTGCAAGGTGGTTTGCCTGTCATCAAAGAACACAACATTTATAAACTTCTACCCTCATTATGAAATAATAATTTTAATTTGATTCTTTACACTAAAAGGCACTAATGTTAAGTACCAGAATACAATTTCCCAAACTAACCACAGTCCCATACAATATTAAACTAAATTAAAAATGAAATTTTCATTTGGCCTTACGCAAATTCTATACCAGCCTATTCAAGACGGGCAGAGTAAGGAACTCAGGTGCCTGTTCGCCTCATCCTGCTCAAACGTCTCTTCAACAGTGCGTGCACATGTTTATATGATTCATATCATGCACATTCTTACAATCAATATACCCACTAACAAATGCACTTACAAAACACAATTTAGACCAGGGGTCCTGAACCTTTTTTGTACCATGGACCGCTTTGACAGCCTGGTTAAACCTACCGATCCCTTCTCAGAAAAATGTATTTAAATGCATAAAACAAAATATGTGTGTATAGAATCTACAATCTATATTATAGACTGTATTACACAGGAAACCAATTACGCTCAAATACAGACTTCAAAATATTAAAAAATAATGAACATGTAATACGGTAATATATGGGGATTCTTTATTAATCCATCCATCCCAATCAGTTCATGGGCCCCCTGAATTCTGTCCATGGACCACAGGTTAAGACCCACTGATTTATACTAATGTGTTGGGCTTATATTCCTTTGTTCTATAACTCCCTGAGGATGGCACCCCTGTGCTGAAACACACAGGAATTTAAACTTTTTATGAATTGTATTTTATAAGTGTATTTGTTGGTGGATATATTGAGTGCGTGCATAATTTATCACAGAAATTTTGTGTTCTGGCTTAGAGGGAATCTGCATTTCACAGTGACGCCAATGCATAAACGACCACATGTGATGTGTGATGGTATGACAGCAACATACTAGACTGGCCCTGTTTCTTCTATGGACATGTTAACGTCACATAGCCTATAACTCGGTACTGTGTTACAACAAAAACACGCACTTGCTCCAGAGCTCTGCACAGATCATTAGTGTTGCGACAACAGTGCACAGCTACTAGTCCCTTCATAATGACCCCAAAGAGCAGTCCACCATGATAAGATCATGATTACATGGTGGCCAGAATTATGGGGCACGAGATCTTAGTGAACTGCCACCAATCAAGTGACCTAGAAAATGTTCGTTCGAAGTGTCACACCATCAGTGACAGTGAAATGTGTAACTGCCCCATCACACTGCAGTCACACATCTAGGAGTTCACTGGCTGGTGTTAACTGCATCTCTTTTTGCATAAGATGCACAGTTAGCAGGTCCATCTAAGAAATGGGGCCAACCAAATGATGTGCAGTCATACCAACCCACAGCATCATGGGTAGTGAGTTATGTTACAACTGTGTGAAAGATGGATTCTCCTTAGCCCAAAAACACAATATTTCTGACATGCGTAGTGCTTAAATTGTACATTCATCATCGCAGAAAACTTCAAGCAGTATGTGGTATTCAGCAAGTGTTTAACAGTCACGCGTCACAACATTAATTCACGTCAACATCTGACACTTTATTTACAAATTTTGGTAAAGAAGAATTAAAATGCAATTCCTTAACTCTCTTTAGCTATGCCCTGCAAGCACATGTGACTGATAGTCACACAACAGTCCAGAGTTTCACAGCATACCGAACGCACATAAGCTTAGGTAGGTACGTACAGCAACATCTTGGTAACCCTGTACAAATGCCAGAACACATTAACAGATGTTGAATGATAGCATTTTAAAGGAAACTGCACATACCTGCTTCTCAGTGACATTGGATTTCAGATGTGACTCTTGCTCTAAAACTTATGCAGCTATGACATATATACACACACAGCACACAAAGTAGACAGCAGATGGAAAATGCAGTGTTTCTCACACACTTGTATGAACAAAAAAAGTAAGTTCTCACCTTAATGCAGTAGAAGCAAAATATATGACCACAGCCCATATGATGTGGAAGAACTGGTCTCTCATTACATTCTGCACATTTGCTACCAGCTGTGAAAACTACACCTCTGTTCCCAGCATTCACCTTCTGTCTTGAGAATAAGTTAGTTACTCTTCGTTTTAAAGCATGGTAATTTATAAGTGGTACAGCAAAAACAAAAAGCTCCTGCAAAATCAATAAGAGATACCATATTTTAAAATACTTCAGTATTTATGTAAGTCCAAAATATGGAATACCATGCCAGTTTAGCTTGCTGAAAGAACATCTGCCCCACAGTAATTAAATTTCTTCTTTGTGCAGTTGGCAGTTCTTTGAGGTAACACCTAGACAATAGTTCCAAGGAGGCCTTGCAGCAACATTTCAAGAATTTCTCAAGCTCCTCCAGGCAACTTTGAAAACAGTATGACAGTGCCTTCAAAGAGGCTTGTTTATGTATCCCACCAAAGACACCATTCACAATAACCTTATTAAGTCTTGCGTCACAATAATTTATGTAGTTGACATAGTGTTATTAAGCAGGAAACAAGAACTGCAGAATACAGGAATTCCTCATGAACCACAGATCTTACTTTGTGTATGCATGCAAAAAAAATCATTGCCTTGCCTGTGACATAGCTCAATAGCACACAAAACCAGCCTTCTAAATTTCATTGTGGTGTCTCTTTTTTTGTGTTACTCTTTATGTTCAATGTTTAACATGCCTACAGGCTTGTATTTTTTGTGTTTAGTGACGGCACAAGTACACTGATAAATGATAACAGTGGTCGCAGTTTCCTTAACTCCAATTTCCCACACATTTTTATGTGGTAGGGTAGCCAGAAACATGAACAAAAATACCGGTATTTTAAGACAAACTGCAACACAGAAGCAATAATCTCAAAGTAGTGTTGCTGAGGATTCATGTCTTCTGGGACATGGTGTGTCTCTGGCTGAGTGGTTCCTGATGTTTCAAAGGCAGCAAGATTCAAAATGTTGGAAACCACTTACCCAGCAACACACTGTCACAACTAAGAAGACACGAATCATCTCAAACAGAGTATTTTAGTACAATCTGTACAAAACTAAAGAAATTCTTTACAAGCCATGAGAAATCCACTGCATACTCCAAACATTCAAAAAAGAAGTACTCAGGCTTCTGACAAATGCATATCTTTGTTATAATGTGCAACATAAAATGACCTTTATTAAAATCCTGTGGATTCCCTCGTGACAATACAGAATGTGCCAGATGTGTGCCAGGCAGCAAACGTACACTTTCCCTCCCCATCACCTGAAACCCACGTCAACAACACTTCACTACCATTCGTCACACACATTCATCCCTAACTTTAACAGCAGTTCCTTTAATGAAGCCAAGTAAAAACAGAAATGCCACCCTGTACAGTTCCAGGGCAGACAAGATTCACTTCTCTACATCAAACAACCACTAAAATCATTCCACTTCTTCCCTAGATGTTTCCACCATCTATAATCCTTTCATTGAATTTACTTCTGTCCTATAATCCTACAAGCTGTGTCTAACACTTACAATTAACCCATGCCACAGAAGTTCTCGTGTCATATAGCTATAACCCACGTTACGACCTTGGCCTGGAGGTGCTACAGAAACTGGTCGCAGTCCAAGGATGCGATCAACTAAAGTTGGGTGTTTTCCTTCAGTTAGGAACACCAACAAATTTGCCAAACTTGCCAGCTGAATGGTAATGTCCGCCCAGTGAAAGATTAATTTTATCTGGAAACAATAAAACCGAACACATTACAATATTATAACAAGAACTGGTATATATGTAACAGTGACGTTATGACTGTACATTTCCTACATGCATCACGTCTGTCTGCAGTGTAAATGAAGACATCCAGCAAATGGCATGCTGAAATGAAGAGGCTGGACAACATATTCAGTGGCACAAGCATTATTTTTACATTTAGTGATTCTCTTGAAATCAGTAAGTTTCATGCAAGTAATGTACAATACATCATATTTGCTTTATTTATCCCTATCATGTTCAGCCAAAACATTTTTCTCACAATAGAATAATTTGTGAGACACACTCATAACGTAGTCAATCAGCCAATGTGGGTCTTAAAAATAAAAACAGATCAAATTCTCTCTCTCTCGCTCTCTCTCTCTCACACACACACACACACACACACACACCAGAACATGAAGTGACAATACACACTGACCACCAAAATATCCAAGTCATAAATCTGACCACCTTAAAACAACAACAACAACAACAACAACAACAACAACAACAACAACAACAACAACAACAACAACAACAACAACAACAAATAAGAGGCCTGTCACAAATTGAAGCAACATATAAAAGAGAGATAATTAATATTGCAGAATATCTTAACAAAAGGTATAAAGAAGACCAGTTTGTAAATATTATCAGAAGCCACGACAGCAGTCAACCAAACATGAATCCAACAGTTACAGCAGCAGCGAAGATCATACATGAATTAAGTCAATCAGACGAGAAGAATGACATGAAACAAGATGGAATACAAAACACAAAGACAAGATTGGCAGAGTCCTTAAAGGAAAAATGGGAAAACAAAGTAATGCATGGCCAGTATGTTAGAAGCATTGATAAACAGCTCATTAGCGAGGAAGACATGTTCCTCTGGCTATCAAAGGGAGACCTGAAGGCAGAAACAGAACGTGAAATAGTGGCAGCACAGGACCAAGTACTGCAAACAAAACACCGTGCAACAAAAATATTGCAAACAGAAACAGATAGTAAATGCAGATTATGTCACCAATTTGAGGAGACAGTAGACCACATTATGTCAGCGTGCCCAATAATGGCAAAAGAACAATACATCAAGCGACATGATAGAGTGTGTGCTCAGTTACACTTCAACATATGTAAGGAACTGGGGGTAAATCAGACAGTGAACTCTGGTATGAACATGTACTGAAATCAGTAGAAACAAGTCAAGTGGGCAAGATAACCATATTATGGAATCAACAAGTGCAAACCGACAGAACCATCACCAACAATAAACCAGGCATCATAACCTGGGATAATGACAAAGGAACATGTATGCTAATTGATGTAGCAATCCCAGGAGACAGAAATGTGATAAAGAAAGAAGCCAAGAAGATTCTAAAACATAAAGACCTCATAACAGAAATCCAGCGCATGTGGAATGTAAAAACAAAGGTGACGCCAGTTAAAAACAAAGGTGACGCCAGTTATAATAGGAGCAACTGGAACCATTTCAAAATCCTTCAGAAAATACTTGAGCAGCATACCAGGAAAGCACGATATCAAGGAACTATAGAAAACAGCTATATTGGGCACAGCACACATACTGCGGAAAGCGCTAATGTAGAAGCACAAAGGAGTTTAATATTGAAGACAAAGTTATATGCACCATTAATAGTATGCGCGGAATAGCTGCGACACTGTATACCCTAGAAACGTGGTTTGTTTCAGGTATATAAGTGTGAATACCCTGCAAAAAGGAGATGATGATGATGATGATGTACGAACATGTACCAAAATCAGTAGAAAGAAGTAAACTGGGCAAGGTAACCATATTATGGAATCAACAGGTGCAAACTGACAGAACCATCTCCAACAATAAACCAGACATCATAATCCAGGATAATGAAAAAGGAACATGTATGATTTGCTTCAGATATATAAGTGTGAATACCCTGCATAAAGGAGACAATGTAATAATAATAATAATAATAATAATAATAGCCCTAATTTTAAATACTTTTTGTGTATTATGTTTAAGCCTTTGGTACCAGAATTAAATGCCCATAGTGATCTACAGGAAACTTGAATTTAAATGGGTGCTGTGAAAGAGGACTGTGCAATGACATATATAATTATATGGCGTTTGCCATTTACAGCCATCAAACTGCACGTTTCATACACACACACACGCGCACGCACACACACACATATGTAATGTTTGGCACCTAAGGATTAATATCGGTTGTATCGTAAGGCTTACTATGTACAGGGAACCGCAATTTTAATAAATTTTTATGACAAGGAACATGTACAGCTTCACACTGACATTATTTTTGACATGCACAGGAAAAATGAATAAACGCATACAACATAGCTATATTTACTGAATGGAACACACAGTATCAATGATATGCATAATATTAATGCACACATACAAACATTCCAACGAAATCACACTCATTTGAGTCCTATGACGTTATAGTCCTCTCATTCCTGACCAAGCAATATGTGCTGCCATCACAAAGCTTGGAAAAGGCAGGGCAATTTAACAGTATTTTTGGGGTCACATTTAATACTATGGCATTTGTACCAATTTTCATGAAAAATGACTAAATGATTTTAAAAAGTTGTTGCAAGATGCACACATGCACACACACGTGCTCACCCCCCACCCACACACATACACACACAGCCATGCACTCCTTTACAAGGCAAAAACTAGCCTAAAAAGATTAATGCATCCAAAATGCAAACATTAACTAATATGCGTACAAAATCTTAATACAGCATTCTTTCAGAAAACAGCACAAAGTGTGATATTTCAATTTATAGACTGTCAGCCACAAGCACACAAGCTACAAAAAGTTCACGCATTTGGGGAAATATCCTTATATGAGCATATCTTACAATACAGAGATGAACAGTTTAAATATTGTCCTTACTTTCCCAGACACAGTGGGATTCCTTGCAGCTGACGCTATCTCATGTGAACGCTGCTTCAGATACTTGGATCCGACCATCAGAAGAGCAAAAAGATATGCTTTATTCTTATTAAATTCACCTCCATATCTGACACTCAACAACTGCTGACCGAAGGTACCATATTCTTTATTCACTGAAAACTATAAACAGAGAATAACTAAATATACATTTAACAAATGAAAATATATACATTGTATTTGTAGCCCAGATGTAAATATCAAATATCAACTTGTCAATAATGCTACCTGAAATATCTGCAGTGAAGGTGCACCTCATACAAACCTTCCAAATTATTAATCTCAGTAACGCATCAACTTCTGGCTCCCATCTACCAAGGAATCCAATTGTCATAAACTTAGTAATATTTCCAATTTGGTTTCTCAGAATTTTGTGAATCTCATCATCTAATTCCACTGCATCAAACTGAAAAATGCAGAAAAAATGTGACCCATGATATAAAATACTGTACTACACTGTACATACTACACAACACAATGGTCGTTCCACTGAGCTAGATACAGGACTACAATGAATTAGAATTGGAAGACACTAGTAACATAGTGGCTGTGGCCCGCTGTAATCAATACTCCAATCTGGATTGAACAGTTCCATTATCTATGTTTATAACTGGCTAATTTAACAATGTTTCAAATAGCTCAGACTACAGAGAATTACAAGGCTGGATTAAAGAATAACGAATTGGAAAAGATGTGGAAAGCAGTGGCTGTGGCCTAATTTTAGGTACGATAATTACATTCACCTGATGGAACTAAAGAACCCACAAAACACCTCTGACCAGACAGCTGGTCCCTGTGCTCCGATTTGATCCCCCGAACTCCTGAACAGGAAGCACAAGTGCTGGCGATTCAAATCAGACATTCAGAATTGGCATATTACAACACATGCAAAATAATGAAAACTACAACAAATAAACCAGGATGGTCCATTTAAAGAATTAAATCAAGAGGCAATACAGTGACAATCACTAGCAGCAAGTACATAATGAGTAGCATTTCTGAACCTTTCAGTGCCAGTCCCCAGTGCATTGGTCAGCCTTGGTGCATCATACAGTCACCAATGCATATAAAGATACTATACATTTAAAACTCTCCATCCGAGACAAGCAGAGTAAATTTAACCTACCCTGTCACCAATATCAGACACACTAATGAAATATAAAACTGTCTGAATACGCCCCAAGAAAAAATTTGTACTTTAACTTCATCACATAGGCCTATAATATTTTCCCAGACATTTGCAAGTAATATAGCTGTATCAAAAGAACATTAGTAGTCAATGTGTTGCGGGGATACATCAAAATTTTAATTTTGCTACACACTCATAAAACTGAGGGACTGAATGTGTGCTTTACCTCCACTCTACCACATTTCATAATGGTGTGTTTTATATGAACATAAAATCAATGTCAGCAACAAGGCAAAATAAATAACTTACACCATGTTGCAATGTGTTAATTTAAAAACCTGAAAATGACAACAGAAAAAAAGGAGTTCCGAGCACAACTCATAAAATGTCCTTTCTAAAATGCATTGCTTTGTATTCGTTACTGTTACCACTGTTATTTTATTACACAGAGAATTCAAAATGTCACAGTTCAGTTCCTAGTACCACGGTGGTTATGCAGTAACTGTTAACTTACACATACACCCTACATAACATGTAGCATGTCAATGACCTAACACTACCAAACTTCCAATCTGAAAGTTATCGTATATTACACAAAATATTTACCTCACAAAAGTGCACATTTTTTTTACAATTTTATGCCATGTACTATATTAAAACCCAATATTAAGTGGCACCACTGTCACCCCCAAACCATACACTGATACACCTGCCATACTACTGGCATTACTCGTTTAATGAAAATCAGTCAGTTGGTTCAAAAGGCATAATGGCATGAGGTTGACACACACACAATCTTAAATAAAACACCATAAAGATAGGAGCAGTTTGATGCGGAGAGATCTAGTCTCAAGACGCTAAGTGAACCAGAAGTTAGGAAACAGTATCAGCTTAAGATCTCAGACAGGTTTGCAGCTTTGGAAAACTTAAATGTTAGTGAGGACATAAAACAGGGCTTGGGAAAACATTAAAGAGAATATCAAAATCTTAGCTAAAACGAGTCTAGGTTTGCATGAATGGAAGCAGCATAAATGGTAGTTTGATGAACAATGTTCACAATTTTTAGATAAAAGGAAGCAGACTAAAATTCAGTAGTGGCACAATCCATACCAATGCAATGGAGATAATCTGAACATCATAACACATGCAGCTAGTAGACATTTCAGAAACAAAAAGAAGGGATATCTGAAAGCTGAAATTAATTAACTTGAAGCAAAAGTAAGAAAAAGAATATCAAAGACTTGTATAGGGGTACCAATGATTTTACAAAGGGTCACCAGCCTAGAACTAATGTGGTAAAGGATGAGAAGGCAGATCTGGTTGCAGACTCCCAGATATTTTGGCTAGGTGGACGAATCATTTCTCCCAGCTATTGAACGTACACGGGGTCAACAATGTAAGGCAGATTGAAGTACATACAGCAGAGCCACTATTGCCTGAGCCCAGTGCCTTTGAGGTGGAGATGGCTATTGAAAAGCTAAAAAGACACAAATCACCAGATAATGATCAAATTCCAGGAGAACTGATTAAAGCAGGGGGTAGGACAATTTGGTCTGAGAGCCATAAACTAATTATTTCTCTTTGGAATAAGGAGGAACTGCCTGAGAAGTGGAAAGGGTCAATCATTGTACCTATTTATAAGAAGGGTGACAAAACAGATTGCAGTAATTATCGAGGCATATCACTTTTGTCAACTACATACAAAATTCTATCCAATATTCTTCTGTCAAGGTTACCTCCATGTGCAGAAGCAATTATTGGGGATCATCAATGTGGATTTCGACATAACAGGTCAATTACTGATCTTATATTCAGCATTTGTCAAATACTTGAGAAAAAATGGGAATACAATGAGGCAGTGCCTCAGCTATTTATAGACTTCAAGAAAGCCTATGACTCAGTCAGGAGGGAGATCTTGTATAATATTCTTATTGTGTCTGGTATCCCCATGAAACTAGTAAGGCTAATGAAAATGTGTCTAAGTAAAACCTATAGCACAGTCTGGGTAGGCAAACATTTGTTTGACATGTTCCCTATTAAGAATGGTTTGAAGCAAGGAGATGCTCTGTTGCCACTTCTTTTCAACTTTGCTTTAGAATATGCCATTAGGAGAATTCAGGCAAACCAGGAGGGCTTGAAATTAAATGGTACACATCAGCTTTTGGTTTATGCTGATGATGTTAGTATCTTGGGTGAAAGCGTACGTAGTGTAAAGAAAAACAAAGAAGCTTTGGAAGTTGCTAGTAAGGAGATCGGTCTATAAGAAAATGCTGAGAAAACTAAGTACATGGTCAAGTCTCCAGATCAGACTGCAGGACAAAATCACAACATAAAAATAGGTAATAAATCCTTCAAAAGGGTGGAAGAGTTCAAATACTTGGGAACAACCCTAACGAAACAAAATTCCATTCATGAAGCAATTAAGAGCAGACTGAAGTTGCAGAATGCTTGCTATCATTCGGTGCAGAATCTTGTCTTCTACGTTGCTATCCAAAGATACAAAGATTAGGGTATACAGTACTATAATTTCACCTGTCGTTTTGTATGGGTGTGAAATGTGGTTTCTGACACTGAGGGAGTAACAAAGGCTGAGGGTGTTCGAGAATAGGGTGCTGAGGATATTTGGGCCCAAGACAGACAAGGTGAGTGGGAAGTGGAGAAGACTACATAACAAGGAACTTAATGATCTGTACTCGCACCCAATGTAGTCTGGGTGATCAAATCGAGAAATGAGATGGGCAGGGCATGTAGCACATACGGGGAAATCAAAGGTCCATACAGGATTTTGGTAAGGAAACCTGAGGGATGGAGACCACTTGGGAGACCCTGCCATAGATAGCAGGATAATAGTAAAATGGATCTTCAAGATGTGGGATGGGGGCCATGGACTGGATTGAGCTGGCTCAGGATAGGGACAGGTGGCGGGCTCTTACATACGTACATACGTACGTACGTACATACATACATACATACATACATACATACATACATACACACACACATACATACATACATATATTTTCACATTTCGTAAGTCCAAGATTTATATAATGGACATGAAACTGGTCATAACAAGACATAGACAACACAACACACAAACTATAACAAGACAATACAACAATACAACAGAAATGTTCCATAAAGCAACATTGTAAATTGGTTGTTTACTGCATGTTCCAAGAATTCAGCAACAGTATAAAATGAATTAGTCATGAGATATGAAAGCAAGTTATTTTTAAAATGAACTCTATTATTTCTAAGACTTCGAATGGTACCAGGCAAGCCATTAACTAACCTAATACCAGAAAAAGTGGTGCCCTTCTGGAAAACAGAAAGATTTGAAGTTGGTAAGTAGAGTTGATTTTTGTTTCTAGCATTCACGCCATGAACTTCTACACCTGAACGAAAGTTATTTTGATTATCTATCACAAACAACATCAAAGAGAGAATATATTCACATGACGATGGTAAAATGGCCAATGAACCTTCAGGTTCCATACATTGCGGGGAATTTCTTGGCTAGCTGAAGACTTGCTAGCTTTCCAAGGACTCTGCTCCATGGGGTTGGTTAGTTAAAGCAGCTGAAACTTATGCTATGACATTGCGAGCCCATCTGTTTCAAGTCAGGCGGCTCGCACGTCAAATATATTTACATTTAACTAAAACACTGGTTTACACTAATCCATACTTGTGTAACTCTCGGCACATATCTTTCCTTCGATGTCATGCTCGTCCTTTTCGGTCTACTTCAATTTGTCATACCGAATGCGTACACAACCACTCCACACTGGACACCTCTTCCCACGTTCTACTGGCCGGAACTAACGCGTTAGTGAACAAAACACACACAAAATCATACTGGATGGTCTATGCACGAAACTACTTGGACAGTAATTACAGCGAAACACGATGTTTCCTCCAGACCACAATATACCACATGTCCTCGGACAAATCCTTTGCTCAGTCCCCCGAGAAACGGTGTATTAGTTTCTTGCGGTTGGCAGCCGTGCAGATTACCTAAAACAATGGAAGATATCAAAATGGCGTCGAAAAATGTCACAACTGTGGATACCAGAGCAGAATTGGCTGAATTAGTAAAGAGAAAAGCAGAAATAGCGGTATGGCCATGTTACAGTCACGCAATTAATGTAATACCTGGAAGCTACTGTCATGAGTTACAGTCAACACAAGATTTTAGAATGTAGTTTCTTAATACTTGTGCTTGGTTAGGTTGCTTATAATTATACTTTATACAGAATATTTCATCTGCATTTCAGTGACATTAAGAAAAAAAATTACACTTGTACGTTATCCTCAGTTTGCGTTCATAATTTGTATCTCTGGTAATGTTTATGTAAAGATATATTAATACAGCAGTCAGCAATAATTGGTATATTATTAACTTTGGAATTTGCCAGTTCAGTATAGTCTTTCATCTTGTTTCAGGATACGTTGGCAAACCTAGAGAGACAAATATATGCTTTTGAAGGAAGTTACTTAGAAGATACTCAGCTGTATGGAAATATTATCCGAGGATGGGATCGCTACCTAGCAAGCAACAAAAATACAAACAGCAAGGCAGATAAGCGTAACAGGAAGTTTAAGGAGGCAGAGAGATTATTTTCAAAATCCTCTATTACATCGATGGCTGTAAGTTTGACAGTTGATGACAGGTGATACATTGGGTTGCCTTGGACTCCAGTTGGAAAACAGTAGAATATATAAATTGAGTTAAACAGCTGGAAGCCTTTGAAGTTTCGATAAAAACATAAGGTTTCATCCTCTTGTTTTGTTTTGCAGGCTGTGAGTGGACTAGTGGACCAAACACAGGAGAAAGGTAATACAGAATTGTCAGTCTCCTAATGCATGTGCATAAGCATTTGTTTACCAGTCTTCTTCAGGAATGTGTTAACCACACACACATATGCAATAAAAAGATGAGTTTCTGGACATACAAATGTAAGCAAGTCATGATGAGAGGTTGTCTTGGAAGTAATACTAATGCTGAGCTTGTTGAGCTCACTTGTTGGAAAGTAAACAAATTAGTCATGTGTGATTTGCATGTGCCCCACCTTATGCAAAGTGCAGTAATGTATCTTGTTAAATTTGAGAATTCAAAGACAATAAAGGAATTCTGTACATAAACTTAGCAATTATCATTATTAATGTACTTATAAGTATTCTATTTTAGAGGTATCTCTTTGAAAATATGACACATTTCAGCATGAACTGAGTACAGAAAATATGTGAATTATGCTTTACATCAGTGCTTCTCATGAATGTTTAAATTATTATTAATGTTGCCTTCTGATAAAAAATTGTATTTTATACTAATAAAAACTATTTGCCTCCAGAAAGAAACAGTGAAACAGAATCTCAGACTGGAAACAGTGGAAGTGAGGACAACAATACAGGGAAGGAGTCAGGCAAAAATAACACTACAAATGTTCATCATCATACTAGCAATGGAAGCAATAACGCTACCCCAGGTCCAGCACCCAATGGCAATATAAGCATGGACAGACCAGCAACTCCTACCAAAGAGACAGCAGCCAGCAAGGAAAGCAAAACAGTGCATCGTTCAGGTACAAAGAAAAATACAAATAAAAAGGCACGACATCGATGACGAAGCACAAGGTATAAACGTGACTGGTAAACATATTTATTGGACAAAAATTATGTAACTGAAATAGGTAATGGAAATGTCAATGTGGCAGTTTTATCCTTGCCAGCATAATCTGAGAATTCTGCACAGTGTTTCTCTGTTTTTAAAACCTTTGTATGGCATGACTTAATTCCAGTTCTTAACATAACACTGAAATAGTTTTTATGTTACGTACTGTAATGAGATCCGAGATATGATTTGTACCTTGTTCATCACCAGCAGAGATGCCAAATGCTGTGGACTTTTTCATTACAGCCAGTAGTATATTATCTAAAATATTAATGAAAAACGCTTCTATTACCTTCAGATCGAAGATTCAAAGTTGCAGTGGTCATAATGAATTGGTGCATAAGCTGACCATCAAAAGTTTGTGTTCATATTGTCCCACAGGATTTGTAACATTGAATGATATGCAATATGGCAGTTGTAAATTAGTGAAGCCATTCAAATTAATGTGTGCTTGAACTTACAAGGAGAAAAATTAGACCATCATCCTCAGTAACAAGTACCAACAGCGTATGTGAAAAGAACGTGGAAGTCTTGAAATCAAAGGGTTTCTTGCAAAAGCTGTACTTTGTATAGATAGTGCAACAGATCTTTCTCAAAATGTTTTGCAGAAAACTCAGTATTTAAAATTCCATCACATGTCTCTTGGTAAATTTTTATGGGCTTTTTTCAGACATGCAAGCTTAGTATTTCTTTTTTTCCTGTGCACCATGGTATACTGACTGCTATTTGTCACTTACTATTCCATCTTTCCAAAATCTTACTTAACACTTGATGACAACTTTTTCAGAGGGAGTAGCATTATAAACCCCCCCCCCCAAGTTCTTTCTGGTGCATGCTTGTTGAAGAAAATTTTAGCAAGTGTGTTGTCAGTTTGCACACCTGTTCATCATGGAAATTCTAATCCTTACTCACATTCATTTTATCGACTGTATTTGTCACAATAGACAGTTTTAAAAAACTGGCAGGCCTCAGTATGTTTGGTACACGGTTAGGAACCACAGATAACAAAGTCTAGTCCAAATATGGATGCATTTTTACCTTAAGTTTAGATGTGAGGAGAACCTCATTGCCCAGTTTGTTAAGCCCTTATGATCAATTTGCAGAGGTTGGCATCTCAGAACAAAAGCTTGGCCATTTAATTTCTGTTGGTACTTTTAAGTGATCACTGTGGAGGAGGAAAAAAAAGCCCCTGAATAATATTACTCATGAATTCATGACTAAAGCTATGTGACAGTGGTTGATTCCTTACACCAGTATTATGTTGGATGTTGTCCTTTGAGTTATATTCCCAGAACCCTGGTATGGAGGCTGATTCTACTCCTATCCTCAGCTGACTGGCTTATACTGATGTCTGTGATATATCAGTGGCAACAGTCATGATCAGACTTAGGATGTTCTGAATATTAGATAAGTATGCTAACCACAAGACCACTGGTATAACCAATTGATGCAAGGAGTATTGTTACTTTCGTGGTTAATTTAGTCATTTACAGTATTCTTTTATTTAATAAATACAATACATATGAATACATATTTGTATTTAAGTTATAGGGATTTTTATTATTACTTGTTCAGGTACCAAGGTACTGTATACATAAAATGGCCAGGGTTCAGTGTTAACTGCCTAATATTCTTTCAGTTTCTGTTACAGCAAAGTGCTGAATATGATTACAGTACTGATGTCCTATGCCAAATATTAACTTTTGAGTGTTTTTTTAGTACCACAGACATATGGTTGCATCTTGTGGCATCCGTTTGCCATCATCAGACCTGATCTGCGATTGCACATAACAGGATATAGTCTGACTGTGGCAGACTGACATGGAAATATGTGACCAGACAAATATATAAATGTAAAGGAAGCAGTCCTGTAACATGCCAAGGAGGCACGCCATGCCCTGGCTGCTTTACCCCCTTGGAAAGAGACCCAGTACCCATTGTACTGGTGGGTGGGTGGGGCTAGGGCCTAGTCTGGACAGGTCTGGAAAATCTCGCCCCCATGAGGGCTCGAACCCTGAACCGTCCAGCCCATACTGAGTCGCTACACTACATTATTCTGGTTGCCAGCTACACATATTACAAACAATATATATATATAACATTGATATTTGACAGAGGACATTACTGATCGTAAGAGGGACCTTGCACATTGGATTTAATGTAAATTACTGAGCACCAAGCTGCTGACATGTTCTGCACAAAACTGCATGGATCAAGTCAAAGCTTCAACCGATTACAAAGAACACCTTCCCCCTGCGCTGACTCACTTAGGTACATTACAAGTCATGCCCATGTTTAAAGTGTTTGTGTTGATTAAATCAAAGACATCCACAGCTAAAATTGCAATGAAACAGCATTTCTTACCACATTCAGGCAGTTACAAACAAATCTGATTGAGATACATGTTCAGTAAAACATAATATAATTGGAGGCATTATGTTGATGAATAACTTAATCATAAACAGTGATATCTAATTGTACACAGTTTATTCTATTTTAATATGTAGAAGGTAGGTTGAATATTAAGTCATTAGCATTTGTAGTTAGAAAGCAAGATTGAAATTATCTTCATGGTGTTTGTAAATTGTAATAAGTTGCTTGGAAGCAATATCTACAAATTAAACCCAGTTCACACCAATCATTGCCTATGTGACTTTTTCACACTTGTGTTTCTCAAACATACAGTTTCAATGACAGTGGGCATGCTGTGGGATGCATCATCTGTTGGCTCAGTAGTGTAGCACACACTTCAGAGGTTACTGTATCAAATGACATGGCAAGATGATTACATATGTTGAATTGGGAACAGTGATGCAAAATCAGCTGCAGCCTACTACCAAATGTTGTAGAAGAGAATGGGGAATACAGAAGAAATTCTGAACCCAGGGTTTCACGCAAAATTTGAAACAGGCACATTAGTATGCATGTCTAGCAAGTTACTGCTGAGCCAATCTGTTGCAGTTCAATAATTGAATGAATACAGACCTGTAAAATGAATAACAGAAGAATGCTTTGTATTGTATTGTCTTGGAAAAACAATAAATATGCAAACCCCTCTATGACTGTCTTTCTAGTCTAAACCAACAGACCAGTAATTGTAAACTGTATAATTCTGACATGGATGAGAAACAGAAAGCTATTTTATTTCATACTACCTTGCCCTGATTTGTAATATCATCATCATCATCATCATAACTGTTACAAGATGATGTGCCGACACATCGGTCACTCTTGTTACTGGTTTTCTTGGTTATGGGTCCAAATATTAGTTGCTGTGGCTGCTAGAAGTACATGCCTATATATTACCACGATTTTAATGTGGAACAGATATGGCCTACTTTCTTACTATACAGATGTTCATGAAGAAAAATTATTATTTTATCACTGCTGTTTAACCTTTTAAAGCCTAGCGGTAACTTTACATACCACCAGGTTTAACATTAAAAAATTCTATGTGGTGCCCACATTGCCTTTATGTGTTTTGTACGGATCTCAGAACAAACAGTAACTTTTCCTTATAAAACATTAAGAGACTAGTTTTTATAACCAAAGTGGAGAGTGTTTACAGCGCAGTACGCACTGAATCGTTATATAAAACAGATAAACTTCATCTTTAAAGGGTTAATTACTGACTCTGTGTGTATGTGTGTGCCCCCTTTATTGCAGTATAAATTTCTGAAGTAATTGCTTGTGAAAAGCCCTCTTGTGGCTGATAATATAAAATTACAACCCATACAGATTCGTCTGCCTCAGTAATTTGTATTTGCCAAGTTATAACAGTGATGCTACAATTAACCTTTGTGTTCTCCCAAAGTAGGATAATTGTCTATACATATCTCTCCATCTCAAAGAAAAGGCACTTCTTACAGTTTCCTTTAAGTAGAATGCACAGAGTTCACAAGCAGTGCTTCCCACTTCCTAAGTTTATATATGTATCTGAGACATAATTACTGTCACAGAAAATGAAGTGGCAATGTGCTGTGATGGACTGAGTGACATACATACCAAGTTTTGTTGAAAACAGGTGATTTAGATGTCGAAATGGGGAACACACAAACTGTAGGCAGCTTAAGCCATGTCCTGCTTTTGGGAAATTCATGTCAGTGGCTGATACATGATTACAAAAAAAAAAAAAACCTCTGTGAAGCTGAGACCAAAACTGTGCCAATTTATGTTGTCAGTTTCAGAAAGTCAAAATTTGTAAGGCATTGAAACTTACATGCAGCGCAATTAATACAATCAGGCTTCCTACAGACGTACATTAACCTTTTAAAGCCTAGCGGTAACTTTACATACGACCAGGTTTAACATTAAAAAATTCTACGTGGTGCCCACATTGCGTTTATGTATTTTGCGTGGATCTCAGAACAAACAGCAACTTTTGCCTCATAAAACATTAAGAGACTGGTTTTTATAACCAAAGTGGAGAGTGTTTACAGCGCGGTATGCACTGAGTTCGTATATAAAACAGATACGCTTCGTCTTTAACGGGTTAATCTATCATGCACGAACTGGACATTGTCACATTAAATGTACAAAAGAGGAAACACTGTTCTGCATTGAGCATTTAAACCAAATGATCCTTGGGTCACAGCAGAAACGTAGCATGTAAAAGGCTGAACGCTAAAGGTTAATTTGGAACGTAGTATTGGAGAAAATTCTAAGTATTGTAAATAGCTACATATCAGATCTATGGTGACAGTCTGCTCTTTGTGACATATATGAGAGCACTGCCTCTGCATATGTACACTGCTGCATGATTTTCCTCACCATAGTATCAGAACATTTTTATGTCATGCACTCACAACTTTAGTAACCCCTGTTCTAGAGGAAAGTGGGTACAACATGGCAGCACCATTAATCCCAGAACAAGTCTCTGTGCTAAGACTTTTCAACCCAGACCTATGTTTCAAGCACACAATTCCACCTTTAAAACCCCTTGAACATATGGTACTTCCTTTTAGTTAACCTGTATGAAATATGGTATTTACAAGTTTATAAATTCACTAAAATGTTAAGCTCAGTCTGCACAGCAGTATTCATTAACTAAAGTTATGAATACTTTTGAGTTGAAGGAGATGTTTTCCATTCACTTACTGAGTACTAACTCTGTACAACTAAATATATCAATTAAACATTATAATTACAGGTCATGGTCCATTAGTTATGTCTGTTGGTAAAACTAAAGAAATAGTTTTTATACAGGCCCCTCTTTAATTATGGCTTATATCTGATAAGGCTGGCAGACTTTAATTTGATGTTCTGAAATGCACATGAATATACATATTGTTGGACAAGTTAAATATTTTCTTAACAAACATGAAACCATTACGTATCTGTTGTTTTTAACTCTCACCAGTAATGACACATGATGCCTGTATTCACTATAAATGACCTCTTATATTAAAATATAAATGATAAATACGTATTTTGTATCACAGATGTGACTAAGAATTTCTTCCATATTTTGAGTATATCTTACGCTGTCAAGAACCACTTGTTGAAGGGTAATTAAACTGCAGTGACAACCTTCTCTCTGAAAATTTAAAGATAACACCAACATTTATTCTGGAAACATGCAATAAACATATGCCAAGTATTTGTCAAGAAAATTCATTACACACATGACCCAAATAATGTTCCAGATCTTGCAAACTGGACCCTATAATATTACAGACATAAAATCATAGAAGGCAATCACCCACAACCACTTTAAATATTTATGTTGTACAAACTCACACAAGTGAATGAAACAAAAATATTTCATGATGTCAAACTTTCTGCATAGCCTGTTTCACAACAAATACTGATATAAAAAACTAGGGTTTATAGCCACAGCCACAGCACCTCATTCTGGGTTACTTTATAATGTGGAAGATACATCATTCTGTGTTGTTGCCAGATCTATACTGCACTGTACATTTTACAAATTAAGGCAGCCTGCAACAACACTTCCATTAAAACGACACAACAGACTAGGTGAAGTGATACAGTAACACTGCCACCATGTTGGGGAGCAAGGGCCTGGACCTTACTGACCAGTTCCCACACCTGACCATGTTGCATTTTACCATACGCTTCAATTGCTGTGGCCACAGCTATTGTCACCGTCTTAAAGAAATGGTGTGTGAGGATGTAGAATAAATTCATGTGGCTCAGTATAGGGTCTGGTGGTGAGCTGTTGTGAACATGATGGTGAACATTCTCATCCATAAAGAAGGGGAATTTGTTGACTAGCTGAGCACTGTTAGCTTCTCAGGCAGTCAGTCAGGTGGCTAGATCAGAATAGATGACGGAAGTAATGTGACACAGAAACAAACAGAAGTGACACGAGGCCAGTGAAAATGATACATAACTGTACTGTCTCTGTGGCTTAACAGCATTCAGCTAATGAATTTCTATGTTTACACATTTGAAAAGTAATATTCCCTCACTGGGGGGCGCAGAGATGCATAATTTTCACTGCGGTGAAAACATATTAAGTCATTTTACCGGCATCTCACACAGCCAATCACCATCTTATGTTGTATTTTTTGTATACAGCACTCAAAGCATACCAAAAGGTGACTGGTCAAAACATTACTGCCCTGCTACCTGTGTTATCTTCCACCACTATTCTTCTCCCACCTTTGTCTTATTTCACCTTCATTCTCACAAGGAAAAATCTGGCATGTGTTTCAAAAATGTGATTATTTCAATTTGCTTCTACTGTTTTAAAATTGCATACGTCAGGGAGTGTCTGTATTTAGCAGGAAAAATCTGATGACACTACCAACTTCAGCCTACTCCCCTTTTATAAGGGAAGAGAGGCTCACAGTGTGAACATTATGTAACCAACGACAACTACACTGCACTGTACTTCTTAAATCCTTTTCATCGGTGTACCAACATGGCACTTAGACAAATCTGCATTTACTTTTTGGTCTAATGGTATCATATTCAAGTCTACAATGTGTTACTGTGAAACACTTTCATCAGTTATTAATCTGATGTAATAAAACCTTAGGCCCCATAACGTAGGAATTAGATGTGTCATATATAGCCTATATAATAAACAAATAATACACAAAAATCCTTATTGCAAACTTAATGAAATGGTGTTACTCACGTCTTTGCAGCCTAGTTTCCGCTTTTGCTGAAAATCGCTTTGCTGTTCCATAAAACACAAGAGGAGTGATAGCTATAAGAATTACTGATATTATAAGGGGCAATTCAGCATTTGGTTCTGAGATGTAACAACCAAGAAGTTTACTCCATTCTGTTCTAGTCAAATTCATCTGCAATCCAAGTAAGAAACTGGTGTTATTGTCACTAATGATAATCATTCAAAACTCCTTCTTTTGCATAAATTCATTCACTGTCAATTATTTATAATGCATATAATTCCATTCCTCTTGTAACAGATACAGTAATTTCCATCAATTCACATATTTCAAGCTGAGAACTGGTGGAACACTTTGCATTGGAGGAAAATCTTCCTCATACCACCAACGAAACCATGATTTTTCGGTCATCCAGCATGTAACCTTTTCACTATACCAACTACACTAACCTGGATGCAAATTACAGTAATAAAAGTAACCACAGTAATTATGGAATCATTGTCAAGCTCTACATAATACTGTCAACATATTCCACAAAGGCATCTGGAACAACTAGGAGGTGTGAGAATGCAGACTTATGAAGAGTGCACGTGGAAGCTGTGTGTTCAAGTATGGGCTGCACCTTTCAATCTTACTAAACTGTGTAAACACTCACCGCATCCACAATATCCATACACAAAATTCCTTCTCCTGTATCAGCTTTATGATCTTCATAATATTTATTAAGATTACAATACTTTTCAGTACAGTTCCCACAAACTGCTGGTTCATACTTCTTTGTGGTAACATTATAAAACTTGTTAAAGCAGTTTTGAGTGTCATTATAAAGTTGTTGAAATTTAACAGTAATGTTTAATAGTTGTGGTGTTAATGTTCCATTATCTTTTACAACAAAACAACCTGAAAGAAAATATGTGATTATATGTATGTTTACTTCTATCATGCAAGGGAAGTGGGAAGTAAACTTTCAAAAGTTAATATTAAATCACTGTTAACACAGCATTATACTTTCATCAGACACTGTCAATGTACCATTCAACTGTGTGTCAGAAGCAAGAAACTTATCACATTTATAGCACTGCACTTAAGGCTCACAATATCAGTCAAAATCTTAATACTGGTATTTTGGTATTTTTAATTTATGAAATCGGGATACCAGTATTAATACTGGTATTCAAAAACAAACATCCTCCTCAATAAATTTTGATGAAAATTTGGTGCAATGATGTAACGCAAAAACAAGTAATTACTTGAAGCATTTACTACAATAATAAACATTCTAACAAAAAATTATTAAAAATACAGTTATTCTAAAAACAAAACAAAAATATATACATACTAATATTGCTAACCTTAGTTATGTTTAATCATCCACACTACCTGTCTGAATAAAGTGAGATCTTAAGAAACATAAACAATCAATTGTGTTATCGTTTAAATTGGATCTAATTTTGGTACATATTTATTCACTAACATGCAATGTTTACTTTTTCTTTTGCATGCAACAGTGTCTAGTAAACCAGATCTGAGTTTCGTTACATTTTCAGGTTTCTGTTACACCTGTATTGTGTATAATAATCCATCAGTTGCAAATTTAGTAATATCAATGCTTTACTGTTGTCAATTTTATAACCTTTATGTGAATATATCATAAACAATTATTTGTTAAATTAGTACTGAAAAATCTGTATTTTTGTATCAATACCGGTATTTTAATACCAGAAAAAAATGACCAGGATACCTGGATCATGGTATTGTAAGCCCTAACTGCACTAAATGTTGATACTTTAGCATGTAATTAATTAATACCAGCCATGTGCTGCATTATTAACAACAGTGCATGAGTGACATCCAACTGTCTGAGTGTTACATTTTCTCCACTTTTACTACTAGTACTACCAGGTTAAAATATGGTCACCAATTCCATATCATTGGGAATAAATCCTTGCTCCTGCATGGTAAACTGTTACTGTTGAGTTAAAATCCAGCTACAAACCCTGTAATACCATTATCTCTGAAATCTCCTACTTCTGGTTGATTATAACATTTTCGTATTTTCTACTCTGTCCTTGAGCACAGCAGCTGTCATGCGCACATTAATGCATAAGGTAGCGTGCATCCACCAGGAAAGTAGTCTGTTTTTGACCATGCAGTTCAAGATATGTAACTACACAGCACAGTCTCCATATGTCAACCTCCAGTTCCTAAGGACGCCTCACACCTTCTGAATATAGTATGTATTTCTTGCCACACACAATCAAGTTCGTGTCTTGAAATATTAACAATTTCTTTCTCTTTAAGTTCAAAGACAAACATTCTCCTTGATTTGAGGCTTCTGCCACGATGTTGATGAGATGTGCACTTTTTGGGGTATTACGCAGCGTTGGATGGTAATCCTTTACCAATGTTTAGGGACAACATATCAGTCCCATCTTCAAGGTTCAAGAAGTCCAAGTCCACTTCTTGACCCTTGAAGATGGAACTGGTACAGTAAAGGATTACTATTCGACGCTGCGTAACACCCCAGAAGAGCACTGATCTCGTCACACACTTTTCTGCACACAGCGACATGATAAGTCTACCTTACTGTATCTTTAAAAAACTTCATACTTCCAACTCATCAACCATATGCAAATGTTGCTGTTGTTCTTCACTTCTAATTCACCACAAAAGAATCTTGTCACATACATGATCAGAGATACTTACTATTACAATGACCTCTTGTCCAGAGCTTATAAACATAATCAAAAGCACCTTCAATCACTTCAAGACGATCCAAATTTACAAGTTCCATCTTACAGGCGTGTCCACCTTCATCATGAGCCTAAATCAAGACAATGAAAATATTAACTGTATAAGACATACTCTGCACAGATTTTTATACAGACCATGATGGAAAGAAGCAGGGATAAAGAAATATGCTTGCTTACTTGCAATGGCAACTATAAAAATATCTCAATGAAGCATATTGTTGAACTGTAACCACACAGAAATTATTAACTTGTTACTACATTTAAATCATACAGATACATTATTTCTGAAGCCCAGACTGGAGATCAATATATGGGCATAAGAGCAAAGTGTTTTGTTGCATTCTTAGACGATATTAAATGTAACAATGATGGACTATTTTGCAGCTACAAAATTCTGCTTTTTTTAAAGTCTGTAATTTCTGTCATGAACAGACATTGTTACTGCTCACACCAGGCATCAAAAAACCTTGCTATGCCATACCTTGTCAGACACTTTAATTCACAATTTCACTGTATACACATGCCATATAACTTCTTCTCGCAAAGTTCAAGACAGTTATACATCTTACTTACATTTACCACTTCTGCCTTGCGGTGCAATTCATAAACATAAACGACTCTCACCCCTACATGATGACTGCACAGCAACAAAACAGCAAACCGTACTCTTCTATCTATATTGATATAACAAGAATTGCGAGCCTAACCACAAAATTTCCAAAAAGAACGATCTTTATTCACCATACCTTATATATGTCTTCGTGGGCTTTTAATACGTCCAAATAATAATCAACACATCTTTCACACATTCTTATGGGACGAGCATTTCTTACAGCGCACTGTGTGAAATTTGATGTGGAATTAGCAAAATATTCAAGGTATGTCCTGCAGCCTTCCAAAATATCATGGCTGTATCTGAAAATCACACACAACTGTTCATAACATGGTATATTTACTGTCAGGAGGTCATCTGGTAGCTAGAAGTTAACTGTTTCATTTTATTCATTTACAGCATACACGCATATAGTGATGTGACAAACTATCAATGAAACACAAACATTTTACCTTTCATTTCACTCTTTTACCACTACAATGCACTCAGAATAGCTAACACAAAACCAGCAATAGAAACTGCAGTATAAAATTTAAATGACATTTCAGAATATTAAATTTCATTTCACTCATGCTAAATAGTTTTCCTCTTGGTGACAGTTTCTTAGATGATTTAATGATGCTGTATTAACCGCACGCCCCTGACTGAAAATCAGAAGGCCTATAAATCCAAGCATTCGAAATACCACATATTTTTGGAATAATGGCCAGTTTTAAAGTTGTACCTTCGACTAGCCCATAAGAATCTGGTAAACATTGAAAAAAAGTAACCACTCTGCTGGCTAAATAGTACAGTACAGTTCAGTACAGTATTTGGTTCCCAACAATCAGCAAAATTGCAACATACATCACAAAGGTGCACATACTAACCAAATGTTACAGTGGAATGGCCAGCACTCCTGCTTATATGCAGATGTCCCAGATTCAAAATTGGCCTAGAGATTAGCTATTCAGCCTACGATCTTTCATGCATTTCCTCAGATCTTCCAAGGAAATACCAGATGGTACCTCACCTCCAGCCACAACCACTTTCTTCTACATCCCTTCCAACTCATTATCCACTAACCATCCTACCAACTGATGCTATATAAAATGTTGTATTCAAAACATAACTGAATAAACCAAGAATAAACACAAACAAATAAATAATCCTCAACTCATGAAGACAATACAAATCTGCAAATTGTACAGCTATGTCGACTACTACATTTCTTGTATGTGACTATGGAAGTTTATACATCACTAGTATGAAATACTCAAGCTTACAGTTCACACTTTAAGGACCACTGCCACATCTCTGTGAACATGGTATGAACCTTTGGATACTATAAAAGGTGAGGTACTTGAGCAGAAGAACTTTTGAAGACTCTACTTCATGGAATGGGTTTGTTAATTAACCAGTTGTAACTACTAACAATAAGTAATGTCAACTATGTTCATTAAGTTGCAATATGATAAACCTATTATTTGATAACCCAAAGCCAAAATTAACAAATAAAGAATATTTTTTAAAGCAAAACATTTGTCACTCCAAGCAAAACCATTAAAAATGTTCCTGTGTGCTGTTAGCAGCAGTCCCTTGTTGTGAAAACGAAGTTCACTGTTCACCTCAACAGATATGGTTGCAAATGGAACTTTCCCTCCACAACCACCTCACCTTTATGGGGTGGTAATAAGCAGTTTTCATTTCGTCCGTTAGATAAAAGGGAAGTATGTAATTACTGTCAACATATCTATAAAAATTTGTCAAAGAATACTCTGCAACCACAGTAAGCAGTAACGATCACATTAAAAATAAGAGTAAACTAACGAAACACACTTTGACAGTTTGTTTTGCACGTCTCTGAAACATGGTCTGTCAATCTGAAACAACTGAACTGCGAATACTTGAGACAAAACGAGATCAATTAATTTAAGGATTAAAAATCTACGAACATACAATTACGATAACCATTACTCGAAAAGTTCTAGTACACACCAGGAAGTTATTACGACAAACTGGTCGAAAAAAATGTATTCGAAAACGCAGTCACCTTAAATTTCCTTCCACCAGTGCGCCAAAGAATAACAAGGCACACAAATTAATTTCCACATTAGCATGAGCCATTTGAGCATCCCACTGACAAGACCTCTCACATGTACTCGTGCTAAACACACACACACACACACACACATAGACACGCGCGCATGAATACGTTCCTTTTGGTCGATACGTCGTTCTTATTCATCAGTGCGACCAACGGACGTAATCAACATTCTCTCTCTGCACCAAAGAATATCCCTCAGAGGTGTCGCCTGGCAAGAATACATACCACGTGTAGCAAAATCTGAATCATGTGACACTACATTATCAGTACAGAAACTTACTATACAAAAGTTACAATGCAATTATAGGTTTTTGATTTAACCATTCAGCGGGTCTGCCCTCTGCTGCCTCTTTGATAAAGGCATCTCGGTTGTGTTCTGTAACTTCTAGCTCGGATCCGTGATCATGCCGAGCCTTCATTCGTCAGAAATAAACGAATTTCATTCAAACACTCCACAAATCGACGAAAAACATAAGCTCGTCTAAGCCAATGAACATTATTTTGCATAAACAGACTTTGGTATCGCCTCCCTCAGATTCACCTGAAACTGTCGTTTTCTCTGTCTCTGTCTCTGTGTCTGTCTGTCTCTCTCTCTCTCTCTCTCTCTAAGCACGCACAAGAACAAATACTGGCTACGTTAGCTGCCGCGCCCCTATTTAACAGACTTTAAAATGTGACAAAGCTGCTTCTCCATAAAGAACAGACGGACTTGAGAAGCTTATAGTCGCTCACTTAGTCAAACTACCACTCTGTCAGACCCAAGCCCCACGACATTTCATGTAGGAATTGTGGTGGAACTGGGACAGGTTCTTCTTTGAATACTTTTGTTTTCCACTGCCAGTGTCATTCCACCAATGCTGCACGCTCACGTTCCACTCATCTACTATCAACACCATACAACCGAAAGCGTCATTAAGTAAAGACTAAACACAATTCCCAGCCATTCATGGAACCCGAATATTCATTACCATTTCTTTAGATTTGTGTAAAAATTATCCTTCTCCTATTCCCGAATGTCCCAAATGGTCTCTTCCTTTCAGATTTTCCAGCTAAAATTCTGAATTCATGTGACCGCCCCCCCCCCCCCCGGCCCGTGAGTGTTGAAACGTCTCTTCAACATATTATGCAAACAACAAAACTTTTTATTTACGCAATTATACATATTGACCACAAATCAGCAAGGAGGACTTGCGGCATGATAACGAAGACCGAAATTAACGAGCAAAGTGCTTCTCGAGAAGCTGACAGGCATGGCATATGCCGACCATCTTACATACTCTTGTGTAACAGAAAAAATGTTGCGCATAAAGGAATTTGTGATTTCAGATTTTCGGTAGACGCTGAAGTGGAATTGGCTGGGTTCTTTATAAATTGTTAAATCGAAAAGTTTAGATGATTTTCTTTCTTTCTTTCTTTCTTTCTTTCTTTCTTTCTTTCTTTTTCTCTCTCTTTCTCTCTTTCTTTCTTTCTTTCAGTGCTAAATTCTAACGACCGACTTAATTTACTAAATTCATTTAGCATTACTTCTGTGTGTAGTTTGTAAGTTACTCGTGGTGAATAGATCACACTGCAAATAACTCTCTTCCGTCATTACATTTTTAACTCAGCTCTTTCTATTCGTAAGCGTTCTTTTTACTTAAGTGATCAGTTAGAGTTCTTTGCACAATGCTTAACAACATTAGGCTGTATGTTACTTATATCAAAGGAACACATTCATACATTACGGTTTACGTTATTTCCATTTAGATCTCCTAACATGTGTATGGAATTTCTAATATCAGATACACTGGTTAAACAGACTTGTTTCCGTCACCATTTTGGTTACACATTTAACTAGATTATAAACACAGGAAATTTACCAACTGATTATGTTGAACGTATCGTACTTTTACAGGGGTATTTACCTTGGATGGTTCTGGATTCAAATCATATAATTTCCATTTCTCGTTACTTCGTATAATGTTACTGTTCTTAATTATTGTGGTTTTTATCACGTCCTTGTACTTTAATAGGCAAAATGCTGCACCTGGTACGAAGTACTCGACACCTTCCCTTTCAATAACTACAAAGGTTTTCTTTTTGTGTTTATTATTATAAATTAGGGATATTCATAAAGAAGAGGAAGAAAACGACAAAAATGTTTAAGACTCTGTAACAAGTAGGCAATACAACAATAAATAATAACGCAGTCGGCTGTACATATACCCAACTGTCAACCGTTGACTTGACAGTGGAACATTACGAAGTGCCCAAATACCAATTACCTGGCCCTTTCTATAGTTTTACATAACATCCGTGTGAAACCTGGTGTCTCAAACTTTCGTTTTGTCATAAAGAGCCGTTTTGTTATTAGCGTCATGGAAAGACTTGCAAAGTTATCGCTATACTTGATAATAAACAGAAAACGATCATAAGATTTGTGTTTTAAATGACTTCAGCGGTTTCACGGGTGTTGGGAATTCTAAAAAGAGACCGAACACCGGAACACACTGACACACACACTGCTACGCGCGCTGTGGTTAAATAAATAAGAAATACCCGAGTAGTATATACAGTTGTGGCCACTAACTGATGAGACAAATCATCCGGAAAGTTATGGAAACTTCACGCGTTTACGATCATGCATTTTGGGAAAAGGTGAAACATTCATTCATACATAATCCAAAACTGTTAGATAACAAACCATGCTACGTATCGCTTATATATAAATTCTCTATGAAGGACGTGCAGATGTTAGTTGTAGAACCCACTGCTCTCTGGAAGGACAAAGATGACTTCTCTGATCAAGGTACGTGCAATGATTAAGTCTTGCATCTTCGTTATGTTTATTTACTCGCGCATTTGTTTATTTGTTCATTCAACGACCTTTATAATAGTTCAGGCTCTACAGGGCCGAAAGAATGGATGATAAATAATGAATTGAAAAGGGTTCGGAAGGAAACAGTGCCGTCCAAATATGGAGTAATATTCCTCAGTTAGTCTGGAGGCACTGAGTGAAACCACGAAAAACAAAGAGCCTCAGTCTGGACGACCGCTGGGTATGAATTATACTACATAATGCCTACCGGGAAACAAGAAACGCTTTCAGAACTTTGATTGAGAAGCCTTAAGAGAAGAGATCACCTGGAAGACAGGGGTGCAGAATGGAGTATATTGCTACTGTGGACCTGGGGATGAAGATAAGAACTGGACTGCATGGTTCATGATCTGACGTAACAGTGGGCTTCACCGGACACGCACATCATTAATTGGATTTTACAGAAAATAGAAATTTCGTGACTGAGTAAACGATGCTTATGTAAGACTGAGTGCAAATAATGCAGTCATCTTCAATCAGTACATTAACTGGCTAAGGAAGGGAACACTGGGGCCCCATTTCAGGCGCTAGCAGGTATTCTCCCAGTCACCTCTACGTCCAGACTAGGAACACCCAGCATTTTATGCACTCAGTACCGACGGCTTTCTCCTCGAAAGTAAAGTGGCCGTGCATGGAGATAACCACTGATATCCATCTACTGCCGAGTTCAAAAATACACGGAGATACGCCTCTGATTTCCCATACGTTTGCACTGTGCGATACGGATAAGTATCTTTACTTCCACTCTAAAAATTTACTTCACAGAAGTTAAATTGGGACAGGCCTTGGGCAAAAATACAGTTGAAAAAACAGACCACAACTAATTTACACAAATTGAAGGCACATATGAAAGTTGGCGTCTAAAAATCCCTGTCGTTATTAATCCAAAAATACTTTTTCATTCTCCCCTTCTGAAATTTTGTTTTTGTTGTTGAAGGAGTAAAGCATATTAATCTTGGTTTGTGAACAAAAAATGAAATTCTCTAGCCTCCGAGTCGGTGTATTTTTACCCAGCCTTACCCAGACTGTTAATACACATGCGCTTTGTTCCCTCTAGAGAAAGTTACATGTTCTTGTAGAAACAGTAAAAGTCTTTAAAAAATACAAAATTTTGGAGTGCAGAATAACAATAGAGCAGGTTTTGTCTCACTTCCCGCGTCCTTTGTAACAGGAATGTGGCATAATTGGTTATGTCGTGTTTGTAATGAACATTTCTTAAAATTGAAACAGTTCACTGGGTCCATTCCATACGTAAGAAGAATTTTTATGATGTGTTTAAAAACGAGTGCCATAATTTAACAAAGCTGTCAGTCCAAGAGTTGCCGACTCTCTCATTAACAACGGAATCGAACACCGGCGCTTTGAAGGTGATATAGACAGAAATTAGTGGAATGCACTTAAAATTTAATGCTTAATACATTAATGTAACTAATTCCATGAAACAAAGTCCTTGGGAACCTATCGTTCACTCAGAGAGGGCGCGATTAACTCCAAAGTGGTTCTGGAACGGTGCGGTGAAAAGAACCGTTCACAACACCCTTATGGAAGTGTAAAATTGCCCCGGTACACGCCCTAAATACATATGGGGACGGAGTACTACATCGCCTCACTCATGTTTAAGCTTGGCGTTAGATCGAGATGAGTTTCAGCTTCACATTCCGGCCGCTTTAGATCTGGGGAAAGAGCCCCCCCCCCCCTCCGTACGCAGTGAACAGGAGGCTAGGTGCGCCCCATAGCCGGTCTGGACATTTTGGAGAAGATAAAGTTCTTTTTCCCCTGCCGGGCACCTAACCGCGGTCCCTGGGTGGTATAACCCGTACTCTAGCACATCATCCGTATGTAGAAACAAAACTGAGCTATCACTACGTTAGATATTTATCGTGGCTCCATTTGTGTCTATGGTAAGCTTAAGTAATTACAAAGACATAGAACACACACACACACACACACACACACACACACACACAGTCTTGGCCTCTTCTGAGCCATTTACAGTGGCAAAGTTCAGGATGGGCACAAGTCCCGTTAATCCCTTCATGTATCGACTAAGTTCTATTTAAGGTAAAGTTCTCCCTGTCCACACCATAAAGGCATATAGACGGAATAAGTGTATAACTCAACTCATTCTTAACTTTGGCACTAGTTTTACATGAGTGGTTAACTTCACACCCCCGACGTTTTTCCCCCAGTAAAGAACCCCGGTACCCATTGAGCCCCAGAGCCAGTCTGAACATTTCTGCAGAAGAGGAAAATTTCTTGCCCCTACCGGGATTCAAATCCCAGAGCGTCCAGCTCGTAGCGTCCTCGCAATACCGGCTGCACTACTCCGGATCTGGAGTCCTGTTCATTTATTCTGTGTTGCGGATATAAGAACGTTGTTTTAAGATAATAAAACTACAGACTAAAGCGAATATAAAGTTCAAGAACTAGTAGTAAAGGGTACGTGGGCCGACGAAAACCAAGCAGATGGAAAAACGACGCCTGAAGTTCATGATGACATGTATCACTGTTTCCTACAGACCCACATCCTCCTACCACTTTATAATATAAAGACTCAGGGCGAACCGCGCAGTAAACACTCTCCACCTCAGTTTAAAAAACCGATCATTTGACGAGTCAGGTCAAATTTGCAGATTACAGTCAGGTAAAAGTTACCGCTAGGTCTTAAAAGGTTAACCTTTTAAAGCCTAGCGGTAACTTTACGTACCACCAGGCTTAACTTTAGTCAATTCTCCACGGTGCTCACATTGCAATTATATGTTTTTTACTTATCTGGGAACAATCTGCAACTTTTACCTGACTTGTCGTCAAATGATTGGTTTTTTAAACTGAGGTGGAGAGTGTTTACTGCGCGGTACGCCCTGAGTCTTTATATTAGACAGAATGCGTATCGTCTTTAAAGGGCTAAGGTGGGTTAAGTTGCTCGAGACAGGGAACACAGAAAGACAAGTCGTAAAGTAGAAGGCCGTCTCTACAGAACTGCTAAACCAGTTCACATAACTGGTCGGACGGCACTACACACACCGTAACCACATACAACAGGGATTAATATTTCAACTACAACGCATAATGCAGCTGATCCCAGTGGCCGCGCGGTCTAAGGTGCAGTTCCGTGGTCGAGCGCTTCCTGGGATCGTGGGTTCGAATCCCACCGGGGGCATGGATGTTTGTCTCTTGTGAGCGTTTGTGTTATCAGGTAGACGTCTCTACGGCGGGCCGATCGCTCGCCCAGAGGAGTCTTACCGACTGTGGTGTGTGTCTCAGTGTGATCAAGTGAAAATGAACAACTTCGACACCTACTGTGAGTAGGTAGAAGAGGTAAGTACTACGAAATGAAACATACAATGCCACACGATTGACATACCGCACAACCAAGGACTGTGACACAACTGTCTGAAGAACCGCTTTTATCAAGTTTTTAAATAAATTTTAATGCAACAAACCACGGTTTTTAACTATTTAAGTAACATTTTAGTGCATCAAGTTCAGTGTTTTTAACAATTTAATTGCCCAGTCCCCCCAAAAAGAAAAATGGTAAAAAACAACGCATCGCGTCTGCCAGGAGTAAAAAACTTTTGGTGCACTCCCTGAAGATGACGTCCGTACGTCAAAACATGTCCGGGTCAAGGGAAAGAGTAAGAAACTGTGTACAGTACATTTAGTTGATCTTTAATATAACAATTATTATGACGACGATGCACGGGGTTAGCAGTGTTAAACAGTTCAAACAAATATACGTCCTACTTCTCAACGGTTTCAGATGGTGGCTGCGGTGATGCTCTTCCAGTCCACTGTGTCAGGACAATATGGATACAGCTACAGCACATTCTCTGGGCCTGTATCGGGAGAGATACGACAAATTACAGTTCCACATCATTACAACCACCACCCCCATGCTGCACCGACACACCACCATCCATCTTACAATGCGAAGGTCGATTACGTGGTAAGCATACATGACTGTAACTTGAAATTCAGTAAGAAGTCATTTTCAATACTTAGATTCTAAATGGGACCTGGAGGGACTGCGTAAGGCAACTAGAAACACACGCAGTCTCGAGAATCGAACCCAGATATCACTAATACGAAATGGGAGCGGCAGGCATTCGACGGCGAGTTTTAGTGGCTGACCTGCCGCTTATGCAATTACATTTGGAACATAGAAAGCGCGCGGTATGACCACATGGTTATGTAAGATCTGGTGACCACATGGTCCAACCGTGACGCATGGCAGAGAGAGTGCCATGCCTCGTTTAGTTCGCTCCGTTTCTTTTGTTAGCCGTTTCACCTAAATTCGTTAAAGTAAATAAACATTGCGACCTGCTCTTGGGAGAGATCAAAATCTGACCGCATAGATTAGACCATAACGGCAGCGAAACGAATGTTACAGCCGAGCTTCTGAGATCCGCAGCAAAAAAAGCGCGCGCTATTTATATTCGAAAGGTCTCTACTTCCACGACGAGAAGTTTCATAATTTCTGCTCTTTGACGAATATTATTAACCCTTTAAAGACGAAGCCCATCCGTTTTATATAGGAACTCAGTGCGTACCGCGCTGTAAACACTCTCCACTTCGGTTATAAAAACCAGTCTCTTAATGTTTTATAAGGCAAAAGTTGCTGTTTGTTCTGAGATCCGTACAAACCACATAAATGCAATGTGGGCACCACGTAGAACTTTTGAATGCTAAACCAGGTGGTACGTAAAGTTACCGCTAGGCTTTAAAAGGTTAAGGTGACTAAATCAAGACGGATGAGCGGGCGCAACATGTAGCCCACATGCAGACCTCAGAAACAGGAACAGAATTTTAACCCGAAAACCTGAAGGCAAAAAGCTACCAGACAGACTTAGGTATAGATGGAAAAATATTAAGCTCTGTATTATGTGTGGGCTTGTGAAATGCATTCAACTGCTTAGGATAGGATTCACTGGTTGGAACTTGTGAATATGGCACTGATCCTGGAATTTCTTGACCAGATGAGCTAATATTAACTTCTCATAAGCGACTATTTTCCATTGTTTGTTACTGAGTTACGGGATGCCTTCTCCTTCTTCAAAAAAATTTACATCTCAGATTGTACAACTCACATATTTGGGGAAAACGAATGCTTGACGGCACATAGGAGAGAATAAGTGGGTAGGAAAAAAAACGCGCAGAAAATTAAAACGTCGTTGAAATAATCATAGTAAAGTTACTGTTAGCAATAATAATGCTATCAACATTCTCTTGTAAGAGATAACCTTTTATGAAGCTACGTAGAGCTGGAATGGTAATATAATTCTTAAATAAATGGACACAATTGAGTTGTTCGTAACACAAATACCATTGCAGTCAATCAGAGAACAGCGAATGGGAACTGTAGCAATTCTGTTGTAAGGTGATAGGAATACACATGTTGCTATAAAGACTTGTCTTCTAGGATACGATGTCGTGTATTCTGGTAGACAAGTACAAGTGTTTTGGAAAAACCTGCTGCTTCCATCTTCAGGTAAGAAATTACATCTATCTTGGTGGGTTATCAGGGTACGCGGTGCCGCAGTTGGTTGACGCACTGCACTACAAGCCGGAAGGTCGCGAGTTTTATTCCCAATGGGGTCACTGGGATCTTTCATTGACTTAATACTTCCGGCAGCACTACAGCCCTGGGGTCGACTCAGCCTCTAACAAAAATGAGTACCAGGGGTATCTCCTGGGGGGTAAAGGCGGCCGGTGAGTAGGGCTGACAACTTTACCACCTTCATGTACCGATCGTCTAGAAATTCTGGGAGCATCAACCTCCTAGGGCTCTAAGGGCCTGTCCAGGCCAGTATAGGGATTGCTTGCTTATCTGATGGATGCAGCAGGCTCATGGGTCCGTGACTGAAATTTAGATAATTCTAAGGGGCCCGACTGTGTATAAACCTGTATACCTGATAACAGAAACAGATTCAGCGTCAGAAATTTTGGGCTTAAAGAGATCTAAGACGATGTATAATTTCTGATCACAACATTCAGTCCAAAAAAATGGACTATTTTGTTCCCAGACATTTTAATATAAAATATCTGGGAACAATATAGTCCATTTTTTGGACTGAGTGCTGTGACTTGATTATCGAAAATGCATGGAATGAACAATGTACAAAAGAATAAATTCACAACAAAATTATTTAATGTGTTCCATGTCCGTGCACTATATTGTACAAAAACACTAATCACCAAAAAATGCACAAAGAGAGTCTTATCATCAATCGTAACACACTCCTACATGTTTCGACCCTGCTGGGTCATCTTCAGGGAGAACTTTTTATTATCGTTACCCTAGGGTTGCACTTTACAGTTGAGTGAGAATTTGTTGTTGACTGTGTACTGCGTTGTTTTTGGAGGCGTGAACTCTCTGCAGTCCCGGCCTGCTTTCGACCCTGCTGGGTCATCTTCAGGGAGAACTTTTTTGTTATCGTTACAGTAAGATTGTACTTTATAGTTGAGTAAGAATGTGCTGTTGACTGTGTACTGCGTGCAAGCCAGGACCGCAGAGAGTTCACGCCTCCAAAAACAACGCAGTACACAGTCAACAGCACATTCGCACTCAACTATAAAGTGCAACCTTAGTGTAACGATAACAAAAAAGTTCTCCCTGAAGATGACCCAGCAGGGTCGAACCATGTAGGACTGTGTTACGATTGATGATAAAACTCTCTTTGTGCATTTGTTGGTGATTAGTGTTTTTGAGCAAAAATGATGTGTATTGTAACGCATCATGCTCAGAAACATTAAGACTTTAGAATGCAATATTGTGAATTTGTGGCAATTTAGGTGCATTTGTTTGTTGATATAAAAAATAAAAAAACTAGGACTTCACTTTTGTTCAGTATTAACATGGCCCTTCTGTGGTCATGACACACACCACAGTTTGGTAAGTTCGCCTTAGCATGTCACAGAATTTCCTTCACCTAGTTGACGTCCTCCTTGCCCTCCAAAGAAATCACTGGCCATTACCTCCGTCTGAAGGCTGTGACTTGTTCGCATCACAACATTGCAAAATGACAAAGAAACAAATTCATTCTCTTTCATATTACGCGTGCAGGTTGGCCTAGTGTGTCTCTCCTATCTTCATATAAATTAGCAGTAGATAATCCATTCTTCATCCATCACCAAAAACAGTGACGTTAAATAAACGCAGTATTTGACACAACACTGCTTAAACGTATTCTAAAAGGACCTGTAGTGTGATGGAGTTTATCATCAGAGATTCTATGCACACTGACACATCGACAGCTAACACTACCTCTTGTTTTTTCACCTCAAATGTGTTATTTTGCCTTTTCGCTTCTTGATGCGTCTTTTGCTTCCTCACTTCTGATGTGTCCTGCTTTCTCGCTTCTGGTGTGGTCTTCAGCTTTATTATTTACGAAATGTCCTTGCCTTCTCTCTTCTGAAATGTCCTTTTCTTTCGCTTCTGACATGCCCTTTCGCTTTCTCACTTCTTATATGTCTTTTTGCTTTCTCAGTCCTGTTGTGTATCCCAATTTGCCTTTCTTATTCCTGGTGTGTTATTTTGCTTTCTCACTTCTGTGTCCACTTCCGATGGTCCTTTTGCTTTCTTCCGCAGGCTAAGCCAGACTACACATTCTCTTATGGTGTTGAGGATCCTTTGACGGGCAACTCTCAGAACCACAAGGAAACACGTGATGGAGATGTAGTAAAGGGCCAGTACACAGTTCTAGATCCTGACGGCACCACTCGCACTGTCACCTACACTGCTGACCCACAGAACGGGTTCCAAGCTACAGTGCACCACTCAGCACCTTCGAACAACGTGCACCAACAGGCGCCTGCACCACGCGGCCACTACCATGGAGAATACTACTAGCAGTAAAACTGCAGCAGACATTGCACAACTTTATAACATAAAATTATTCTACGTGGGGGCGCGGGGGGGGGGGGTTTACATGCTGGGAGTACAAATGTTATCAAAAGAAGAAATTTCGGTAGTTTTCGGAGCTTTTAAACAGAAATTACACGGACGTATGCGCAAATTAATGTCGCTACTTTTCAGTGTTTATTTTACCACAATGTTTGCGCGCTGCGATGTAAATTACTTTAAGAACGTAAAAGAGGCGTAACCTGTACGGTACGTGACAAAACCTTTGCCTACTAGAATGGTCCGTAACCGAATTTAGCACTATTACTAAGCAGGAACTGACACAAAGTTTCCTCTGCTGCAGATGATTTTAAAGCTGCATTTGGGACTAGTTACGTCCATAATTTTAAACACTGCATTTCTAAAGACGTAGGCCTATACGAAACAAGTTACTTCCGTGAAAGAAACTCCAATAGTATATTTCCATGGACGAGTACAAGTGATTTGGGCGGTAGGAGATTCAACACTCTCGTTCTAAGTAACGCGACAAATTATCTCAGTGATAAGATATTCAAACCTTACTTCTAAGCACAAGTACGACAGTCACCTTGATAATGTCAACACTGTACGTAGTATTTCTAAGGACAAATACAAAACAAGTTACCTCTGCGGAAGAGGACTCAACACTGTATTTTACGGACAGACACACGACTGATCCTACAACTCATTTTGAAGTCCTAAATACCTTGCTGTTAATTTTATGGTGATAGCAACGATCTACATTACTGATGAACTGATGAGTACTGATAAAAATTAGTGATCTCGGGTCGTTTATAGAAAACTTCCCACGCCACATAAGGACACTCTATGCCCCATGTTATGAATAATCAGCTTTATTTCCTCATAGTCAAACAAACAAAGTCATGGCAAATTCCGCTGCACATTTGCGTCAAAAAAAATCTTCGAACAATTCCTAAAAGGAAAATCCATTTTGACTGTTCTGGGAGAACACACATTTTAACTTTTTTCAAAGTAACCAGAAATTAATTTAATTTAGTTCCATTTAAGTAAACGAACATGACTAGACAAACGTAGTGTGAAAAAAAAGCCTCTTTATGTGCTTCAGTCCACAACATTAATAATTCTAGAAAACCATTCAAAACTATTCCAAATCTGATATTACAGCAAATAAGTATGTGTCCATCGTCACATGAAGACAACTGACAGATATTTCCCAATCTTTTATTACATCTCATTTTGCTTGACTTAAAATTATACCGAAAGCCTACGTCAGCAAAAGCGTGTCTTATCGGCTGAAGTTCGAGATTTCATGCCGAATAATTCATTCAGCAAATGGCAGCATCACAAAATGGCAACCAATAACAATGATTGTGACATAGGAAACAGACAAGAGTAACAACAGTATGCACTTTCATCATCATCATCATCATCGTCGTCGTCGTCGTCGTCGTCACCACCACCACCACCACCACCACCACCACCACCACCAACAACAACAACAACAACAACAACAACAAGAACAGCAACAGCAACAACAGCAGCAGCAACAGCAACGACGACAACAACAAACAACAACAGCAACAGTGGCAACAACATATAAAAACACATACTTCTGGATATTACAGCAATGTAAGAAGGGCATATACATTCTTGAAAACAATCCATATTCACACTTTACTCAAGGCACTTTCAGAAGATACTGTCATAAAATAAACGTAGGCTTAATTCATTTCTTTTTTTTTTTCTTTGGTCTATTATGCGTAGACCTAGGGTTTATGTACTAGCAGTGTTCTATAATGTTTTAGTGAACGATAAATTTTCAGTGTACAGAAATTTATTTTGTAAAACATAAATTTCTGAGTTTCGTAAAAGTTTTAACTTTAAGTAGTAGTATAATCTTATTTTCCTGAATTTAAAGTAATATGCCTACGGTATTAGTCACTGTTTATTTGCTTTCTAGTCACACAGTTATAGAATTCTCTTATTATTGGTAGGAAAAGAACATTCTGGAACATAAATGAAGCGAATCACCGAAAATTCTGAAATGTGTGGACTGATTATTTGGCCTACAGCTTTTATGTAACAGACATGCTTAATACCACGTGCTATAAAATAAAACTGATTACACAAATCCAAATCATCTGTTTCACTTATGTGTCTCTTGTGTGTAAGTATTTCTGAGGACCGACTTCGCGAGTATTTAACCAATGGCTAATTTTGCGATTGGCTACCATAGCGTTAGACGTTTTCCAAATATGCCTTTATTCATCACGCCACTGTACACCGAGAAACAGCAGTTATTTTTATGCGGGGATGAAGTTGGGAAATTCAGAAATTATCGGAACCCAGACAGCCTCGCGAGAAAAAGTCTGTATTTATAAATTAATTACATATAAACTAGGTATTCGTACCACCTACTGCACTCAGAAATTGCGGTTCCTTGTATTTCGACACACATTCAAGTCATCGAAATGTTTTCAAATACAGATCGGCCTTGACAATTTCTACATGACATTACCCCTGGTTTTATTCCGAAGAACTGCCTCTGACAGAGTGCTTACATTCGATTTGTGCTACATATAGAATGTAAAGTTCTCCCTCTACCATGCCATGCGGCACAGAGGGGGAGTAGAGGTAGCTATACTCCGTCCTAACCTCGGCGTTAGATAGGGGTGGGTAGTGTTCAACGTCACTCCTCGGCCGCCTGACCCCCAGGAACAGCACCCGGTACACATTTGAGGAGGTTGGTTGGGCCCCAGAGCCAGTATGGACGGACTTTAGAGAAAATTCGTTGCCCCCACCAGGATTCAAACCCCGGCCCATCCAGCCCTTAGCGGGGCTACATATACAGCGGTCTTTAAATTTCACAGGCATAAGTCAAGATTAAGTCTAACGGACAAATCCGAGTGTAGGCTTCAGTAATACCGAACGCAATCGGAAAATGTTTAGTAATTTTGCACAAAAAACAGGCGGAGAGAATAACACGGCTGACCCATCGTGTATTCATTTTATGAAGTTAAAGAACAAAAAAAACACGATGAATCTGCATTGTTTGTCTCTAATAACGGTGCCGAGTGGCGGAATAAACCTTATCGGGGGTTGAATTACGCCCTCAGTTGCTGCACCCGACAATCTTGCATAAGCAATTCATGACAAGAATGGAAACACGCGTTCTTAAAAAATCTTCATTTGTTTTCACGACTCACACTCAGTTCAACATGACTGAAAATGTGAACTATATTTCTCAATGCATATTTTGCTAATTTTTAGCTTAAGTGGCACTCATGGTCACGTATCTACTTCTTCCTCCGGCTCAAAAACTAGGTATAAAAACTCGTTTGATTGTTAAGTTTTACACATGGCCTTTCCAACAGCTTCTGTGTCTTCCCACGTCTCTCTTTCCTCCGGGATTATGTAAGTGTGCTAACTTTCATACTAGGTGCCTCACTTATATCAAACATACAAGGTACGTATTTCAATTCCTCAGACAGGGAATCAGTCATGACCAAATCTTTTGTGTTGGTCGGGACTGATTTCCTCTCTGAGGAATTGAAATATATACCTTGTATACATACGCCAACTGGGATGTTCAACATCAAATTTAGCAAACATACAACTGTCTCTTGGTTTCAAATGCAACCGCCCTGCAGCATAAAGCTCACAGCCAGAAATTATTCCATTTGTTGTGTTAACTTCTGAAGGTTTTCCAACAATAATGCGTGGTTGATTAAGTTCTAAAAAAGGTATTACAAAGCTGGAACAGCTTTGTAATACCTTTTTTAGAAACTCACTAAACTGCGCATTATTGTTAGAAACACTTCAGACGATAACTCAGTAACAAAGACGCACGGTATAGAGAGTGAAGCGAAGTTTTTCCCATTTGTGTTTCATTAACCTTTTAAAGCCTAGCGGTAACTTGACGTACCACCAGGTTTAACATTAAACAATTCTACGTGGTGCCCACATTGCGTTTATGTGTTTTGTACGGATCTCAGAACAAACAGCAACTTTTGCCTTATAAAACATTAAGAGACTGGTTTTTATAACCGAAGTGGAGAGTGTTTGCAGCGCGGTACGCACAGAGTCCTTATATAAAACAGATACGCTTCGTCTTTAAAGGGTTAAGAGACGGAAGTGCGTAGTCGATATAGTGACTGGGCCATGGGTTGGACAACAGAGGAACGGTCGTTCGCATCCCGGGGAGTGATAATAATTTTGTCTCTTGTCCTGGGTGTCCAGATCAGTTCTGGTGCTCAAGCAGGGGTATTCCGGGGGTAAAGCGGCCACAGGGTGCAGTTAACAACTCATCCCCCTGTGGTGCCAAGTTTAACAACGAGTGCTGTTACACCTGCCGTACCCGTATGCCTTCATGGCGTGCGCAGGGCTATACAAAGTCATTTTTACATTTCATAACACACACCATCATGTTTCTACGTTTCCTAGCACGTACCACCTTTTTTGAGACTCAGTAACGTTTGAGCTTCATACGAAGTAGCGGTTAATATACTGTGCTGGACACAAACGAGACAAAGATTCACAAGACAACTTTAATATAGACCCGCAATACAGAAATTATTAACCTAAGTTTAGCAGGTTCCATAACGAAGTTTTTAGACCTACAGACCGATGGACGTCACATTTTTATTCAGTCCGTTTTATTCTTCTTCTTTTGCAAATAAACAGAAAGGGGCTGCTGATCAAAGCACCATTCCTTTCAGCTACATCTTAGCCGTGAAATGTCTAAGCATTGGTGTGACATGCGTAATGATAATCACGACAGAGCCAAATGTGTAGACCAGAGTCACGAAGGCCTGGGATTCTGCGAATGGTAAATAAGGCTTCCGAAACAAAATTTCATTAAAATATAAAAGATTATAATTTCAAAATTCTGAATGGTAAACGTCCCTTAAAACAATTTTCACTTTCATTTGACAGAAACTCATTCGTCTTCAAACATCTCAATTATTGTAATATGAGAATGAATAAAATAACCATATTTTGAAAACGAGTTCTTTTTTGTTGCGAAATCGAATGCCAGATGTCAAGTTACATTTTTGTATACACTAAATACTATTCCGATTTCTGAATATGTGCAACTAAATAAAATATTCATTTCACATCCTTGTTTAGCACGTCTTTACTTTATCCTTACTTACTGTGGTCCAGCTTTTAGCTTTACACGGTCTTATTAGAGGTTCCGGAAAAAAAGTTTTCAAGCGCGAAGCTGTCCCGCGGTCACAGTAAATAGAGAGACACCGGTGTAAGCTATTCCGAATCGCAGTGTCTGCCATCACCTGGCATCACTCCACTGAACGGAAACTGACCGTATTGTTAACAGAATCGTCTCTGAAAGGCATAAGTCTACAAAGCAAACTATTTCAGGTGGCTGTATTCTGGGTTTTGACACCGTGTAGAGCAGCAGCTTGACTGCGAAGTCTCGGAGACACATGCTGTCTCCACCTTCAGTGCTGAAGGATTTGGGTTCAAGTTGACGGTGAAGACATAACGGCGAGGATGTGGTTCGACTACGCACGCGTCTTGCAAGGAATGCAGCCATTCAGAATCACGGAAAGGGAGAGGCGTTACAGCTCGAACTGGGTTCAAGAAAATACGTCTTCTACCGAAACGTCTGAGTCAACCCACAAATCTAAAAAGTGTCACAATATCAAAGCACAGAATACTACAATCTGAGCAGTTCCCACCGTAAGACCCTGAAACCTACAAACTGGTTCTGTTATTAATAATCAAAATTGTAACCTTACATTATTTATAATAACAAAAAACCTGTTGTCTTTATACAACTAACTAAACCCATTAATCATAGTCTAAGCCCTCATCTTTCATACCGAGTGCATCGAATGTAATAGCTAAAGAAAAGCGAGAAGAATCAGACGCAGCAACAGTGCTGTGATCTCTTTGTACCGGTGACTTACATTACGTCAGAGATGTGAATGAAAGTATAAAATAATAGAACATGACGCTAAATTAGCTGTAGCGGAATTTGAATACTTTGATGAGTATAAAAGGAGACAAAGTCGACCGTACCAGCAGTACCAATACGTCTATTGTTCCTTCAGCACCTACTGCTGGGCTGCCTCAGGGGTAGCCACAAGAAATGGCCAAAACACAGGTAAACATTCTCACAGTGACAATACAACTGGAATACCCTTACACATGTAGACGTTCCGAAAATCAGTGATGGTCTACTGGCTTCGCAAAGTTACTTTTGTAGCCTGTTCCAATTGCATAGTTGAAATGTAGGTTAAAGGCGCAGGTAGATTAAGAGTTCTTTTTCCTTTTTTTTTATATTGCTCATACCTTGCATTGTCAATGATCAAACATAAATACTCAAACCAACAAAATGAGCACTTGTTGCTTTAGGTATTATATATACAGTCTCTGTGAGCTAGCCCAACATGTTTCGACCCCTCTTCAGATCAATATCAGGCAGTCTTGTGAGAGTATAAAATTACACAAATAAAACTAACAACATAAGTACATAGTACAAATAAAATGTATAAAATCTGGTTAAAGTTAGTTAAAAGGTTAGTTCTTTTTACCTTATGGAGGGAAAATTATTTGTGATCGCCACGTAAATGTTACCTGTGTGGATGTGAGCAGGGTCAAAAGGGTGTTCGGAGGGAAAGCACGGACTTGTAAGGGAAGGGGTGAGGGGTGAGGGGTGGGATATGCCAGTAGTTGTGTTTTCACTTGTTTTCAGTTTGCAGAGAAGTGGTTAATACAATGATTAAGATTTGGCAACTGTGACATAACGCGCATTACTCTATTACTTACTACGCTGTATCAACGAGAAATTTTCTTAAGTACGCTATAACAAAATTCGTAGTCTTATATGACAGGCCTGTTACTCTAGCATTTACCTTTGGAAATCTTCAGATTGCCGTAACAGTGACACTTCTGGCCTTTGGATGGAAGCTGGCTTACAGTGGGGGTCATCATGGAGGAGGGCACGCACACTCCTTTGCACACTTCCACGGTCCAGTAGTCGGACCTGATCAGAAAGTCGTGGTGTCCGGCGGTGGAGGCCATGGAGGCGGTGGACACGGAGGACATGGTGGTGGAGGACACGGAGGCGGTGGGCATGATGGCGGCGGACATGACCATGAAAGTCATGTGGATTACGTGGTACTGGAATTGTTTAATAGAAAAAAGTCACAAAATACTTCAAAATGTGACGTAAACAATTTTGGAAAGACGTTTTTATTTTGTATGGGTTATTTAACGATATTGTCAGTATGGAAGGCTACATACACAGCCTTGAAAGACAGGGGGGATGATAACTGATAAATTTTAAATGATTTGGGGGGAAGGGGCCGTGGCATAATCAAGGTACTATCCCAGAACTTCCATTTCCCACAACTAGGTGAGCAGCCTGCTTAACGTAAAGGAAGAATACGGAAATACACACCTGTGTATACTCTCATTTCGTAAGTAGTGGTGTTAGTAAATCTGCACACAACGCCCCCATACTGTTTAGGGAAAAAATCAGTGTTTACCATGACAATCAAACGGCGCGCGCGCGCGCGCACACACACACACACACACACACATTTAAATGTAACATTCGTGCGCAAGTTATAGAGTTTCTTAATATTGCAGCAGATGGCACACATATTTACCACTCTGCTATAAAGGGTTAAACGAACTATATGCTCTAACAAGTGATAAATAAGAGTAATGGAAATACCCTGAATGTCCTAACGTGTCGCTTAGGATCACCGACACAAAACTATCCGAATAGCAACTGACGTGTTAGTATACTGTCTCTGCACCATACAAATACCATAACGAGGTTTGTACGGGAAAACCACTTTGACTAATCTATTCATTTTCCGCTCTATCGTTATTTCCTTCTGTTGTTCAACGGGCTCAAAAACGGAACTTACGTCGCCTAGCTGTAAGACCGGAAGTATGAAAATGAGTTTACACTGATTATATTATACATACTCTGTGCAGCGTATCCTGATGTATGGCCATTTACTGTGATCTCTTTTCGTCAGGGATACCCCAAGTATGACTTTTCATATGGAGTTGTGGATCACAAAACAGGGGATTCACATGGTCAAAAGGAATCACGTGACGGAGACAAAGTTGTCGGAGAATACACAGTGAAAGAACCAGGTGGCAATACGAGAACCGTCAAGTACTATGCCGACAAGCACGGTTTCCATGCTCATGTGCATAACAGCGATGGAAACGATCATTCTGGAGGTGGCCATGGTGGAGGCGGCGGCCACGGAGGGCATGGAGGTGGACACGGGGGAGGCGGAGGCCACGGAGGGCATGGGGGTGGAGATGGGGGAGGCGGCGGCCATGGAGGGCATGGAGGTGGACACGGGGGAGGCGGCGGCCACGGAGGGCATGGGGGTGGACACGGGGGAGGCGGCGGCCACGGAGGTCATGGGGGTGGACACGGGGGAGGCGGCGGCCACGGAGGTCATGGGGGTGGACACGGGGGAGGCGGCGGCCACGGAGGGCATGGGGGTGGACACGGGGGAGGCGGCGGCCACGGAGGGCATGGGGGTGGACACGGGGGAGGCGGCGGCCACGGAGGGCATGGGGGTGGACACGGGGGAGGCGGCGGCCACGGAGGTCATGGGGGTGGACACGGGGGAGGCGGCGGCCACGGAGGGCATGGGGGTGGACATGGGGGAGGCGGCGGCCACGGAGGGCATGGGGGTGGACACGGGGGAGGCGGCGGCCACGGAGGGCATGGGGGTGGAGGACATGGAGGTGGCGATCATCACGGTTATGGCAGCCACGGCAGTTACACTGAGCATGATGACGACAGTTATTAATGCAAGTGTAGTACGTCCTGCTGACGTCCTTATTTCCTGGCATTTAATGGAAATTCTTCCATTCTGTTCTACATATTCTCATTCCAAAATTTTCAAATTCAATTCTCCTGGTACTGTAGTAAATTGAATACTGTCTGCAAACATAACTTTAAATGAGTCTTTCACGATTACTACAGTATCATTATGTACATAAAACCTGTGATGATAAATCTTTCAAAAGTTACTCAGCGTGATACGTTATAGGCCTGTATGTAGAACCTCAGCTAACAGATCGCTGCAAAACAATTCCAAATTTAAATATATGGCAAGGACAATCTCACTTGAGAAATGAAAAGTGAACACGTATACAGAGTGATAATTAACACTAGTAATGTTATTTCTTGCTTCATCTTGACTGGTGATAATTTAATGGGATATTTTGACAATATTTTCTGTTCTGTATTCACAAAATTTCCCATAATATCAAGTACAAAATATAACACAAATGTGTTTGTATTTGCCTTATATATAGTTAAGGTTATTTTTGTTTACTTGTCATTATATCTGTTTAATAAATCAACCACCACACGAGTTGTTCATTATGTTCGATTGTACAATTTTCTTTGCATGTACTGAGTACTGTAAAATAAATGCAAGCCTTATTTGCTGTACCCATACTCATAGATCCACAAAAACTTACATATTGGGGAACGATAACACAACATCAGTCCATGGGCAATTTCTAAGGAACATATCAAATATTATGACCTACATCTTAAATACTCATACAAATTTTATTACAAAATACAATCAATTCTGCTATAAAGCCACAGTTGCCTTCTTGTGAGACGCCGAGTGATAGAAAATATCGTAATAAAATTACGGTCAGATCAGAAACAAATTTGGCCCCTTATCCAATCTTACATCTTCAAACTGGTAGACGAAAGTGCGTAATAACCAACATGAGTATGCGAAAGTTCGCTATGTACAAACAGCGTTCACATACTCATCAATCGCGTTATAGCTAATTCGCGTTAACGAAACACCCATAACAGCAGAACTGACTGTACCTGAACTCCGAATTTCGAAGTACTGCAGCGACTAACTGCCGTATTTCACAAACACGTTCAAAAGCTCGCACTTTCGTAACATGACTTTTAATGAAAATGTGAAATATAACCTAAGACAGAAAGTCAAATCTATGCTCATTACAAAGAAATTATTTTTATAAATAGTAAGCCATGAGTCACCAAAAATTTTCGTTAAATAAGAACTTCGTTTCCTTGTATCCATTTTGTAGATATTTAAATAAAATCTGTACAGGTGCAAGAGCATAACACATAGCAAGATTATAAATGGTCTTTGAGAGACGAGTATCTGAAATAGCAGTAGCATTTCACGGCAAAAACCGGAACTGAAAATGTTTACAACACAGAAGGGAGAGTAATCTCAATACACGTCACAAACAATACAGGTAAAGCATATAGCATAAAGCGTATCGAGAACACCATTTATACGTACGTACGCTTATAGTGGCAAGAACTTTTCGGTGGGGTGGCCACACTCACTTGTGAACAAAACCAATAATACCAAATTTCGGAGGAGTAATCTAATGAAAACATGTTTTTCTAGGTCAAGCCAGCCCTTACTTTTCAGGCATGAATCTTTAAACCTGACGGCCGTCTTTAGATCGCAATACACCACGAAAATTGACCAGACAATTGTAGGTTTACGGAAAGTTTCTGTAGCAAGGTCCTTGAAAGTTCTAGTTTACCATTGTAACGCCCTGTATCCCGTAAATATATAGTGCACAGTTAAACCTCTACATAGAGCCGCCCAATATAGCGCCACCCTCATTTAGCGCCAATAAAAGCCCGTGAACATAAATTCTCTATGATAAAAGTACTTCGCTTTACCGCCATCCTCGATATTTGGTCACAAATTCCAGTGAACAACTAGTGGCACTATGTGCGTGTATATATATGTATATATATGTGTATGTGTGTGTGTGTGTGTGTGTGTGTGTGCGCGCGCGCGTGCTTGCATGCACATGTATATACCATACGGACACGTCTCAACTCTTACTATCACAAACTTATCCTATACAATTTCACGCGAATAAGTCTTTCTTTATTTCATACCAAATTTATTTCTCTGTGACTTCCTTAACCTTTTAAAGCCTAGCGCTAACTTTACGTACCACCAGGTTTAACATTAAAAAATTCTACGTGGTGCCCACATTGCGTTTATGTGTTTTATACGGATCTCAGAACAAACAGCAACTTTTGCCTTATAAAACATTAAGAGACTGGTTTTTATAACCGAAGTGGAGAGTGTTTACAGCGCGGTACGCACTGAGTCCTTATATAAAACAGATACGCTTCGTCTTTAAAGGGTTAAAGGATGTTCTCATCTTTTGAGTTTACAGAGCATGGTAAAGGTAAAGATAAAATTCAACCTAAAACAAGCCAGGAAGGCCCAGAGGGGGAGTAGAGGCGTAGCGCTACTCTTTCTTTAACCTCGGCGTTAGATGAGGGCGGCTGGTGAACGCCAGGCCCCGGCCGCTTTACCGCTCGCAAAGAGACCCGGTTCCCATATATTGCATGGACTGACATGATGTTTAGTGAAAATACATCGTAAAGGATGTGAGAGGAGACGGTCGCAGCTCACTTCAAAGTAATGTTCCGTCGTGTCTGAAGGGACTGGGGAGAACTGCGGAAGTTGTGAGAATAATCGGTATCCCCTGACCTCCAGAACGTGAAACAGGAGTGCTCGCCACTGGAAGGCCACGCGCGGGGGTCTCCGACGTCAAAAGATGCATTTTGGGCAACATCGCCTAATAACGGATGAAATATTCTATTATTTCGAATAAAGAAAAGGATTAGGCGAGTTGCATTAGGTGCAGTTACTCACAAGCCCTTGCGGCAAACATCACACAGCTGTCAGTCGCTAGCTTTTCACCGCGGAAGCACGGGTTCGATCCCAACGGCAGTTTATGTTAAGATCTGTAGTAGGCAAAGGACACTAACAAAAGTCTATACCGTCGTACTTCCATTCCACCAACGCTCAATAATCGCATTCATTCATCCATCGTCACCGCAGTTTACCCTAGACTTCGCTAAATTAACTACAAAGAATATTTTTTTTTAGCTAGGATCCGATACAGAATTCTCAGAAGTTATCTAAAATGTCTTCCTGTGCTAGACCTATAGCAGAAGCAGAGGTTACACTAAAAATATTCCTAACATTGGAGCTGTATGGAAGTGAATGGTGGATCTCACTATCCGGTCGTCTTTATCCTCGGAGACAGTACCCCCATAAACCCATCGGACAGGAAACTGCAGAACCCAGACCCGGTCTGGATGTATGTGATGATGAAGAAAACCATTCCATCGTCCCTGGTGGAAATCAGATCCCTACCACCCTATCAGAGTTACAATAGCTCATGTATGCTAATGCACATAAAATTACAGTCATAACGTTATTATCAACAAATACAACCTGCATCAAACTTGGAGGGCTCCGCTGTTCTGGGATATGAAGCCACGTCACTGATTAATCGGTTCGTGACTTTTATAATGAACGTAGTGCCTTCGTCTTCAGTGGTCTAAATGCCAGGGAAGAATGATCAGGCATTCTTCTCTGACCTCTAGATTACCCAGTGGCAGGGGTGTCATAATCCAGAAGAGCGGAATCCCTCAACAGCAACGCTACGTAAACCCCAGGACTCACAGGCATCAACATTTCTCCTCACAACCCACAGCAACCATCGAGTACGTGGGTGCGACGATAAGCGTCTAGACTCGTGTTCGGGAGGTACTCGGTTTGAATCTCAGCTGGACTGCTTGTTTTCCTGATGGAGATTTTCCTGATTTCCCTCAGTAGAAATACCATGACAGCTTTGAAATTTGGTGCTCCATAAGAATGGAGATTAGCAGGACCGATCGTGTGAAAAATGAAGTACTGCAAAAAGTCAAGGAGGAATATTCTGAGTATATAAAAAAGAAGGACGACTAAGTGGATTGTTCGCATATTTCGTAGGAGCTACTTTCTAAAACACGTCATTGAAAGAAAGACAGAAGGAACGGGAAGAGGAAAAGGAAGAAGACGTAAGCAGCTACTGGATGACCTTAAGGAAGCGAGAAACTACTGGAAATGGAAAGAGGAAGCACTAGCTCGCACTTTTGTGTAGAACTCGATTTGGAAGAGGCTATGGACCTGCCGTAAGGCAGACTAAGTGAAGATAGCCCATGCGAATGCCAGGATATCAATCAGCTTTCTGGACACCGCAATCGTGAAGACCGACTTCACTGGAGAAGCGACCGACTCTTGCGCCTGTAACTGCAATTAACCGCAGGCCTACTATGAGACAAACCAAAATTTTTCGCATTCTTTCACATCACTTTCAGTCGTCTTCCTCCCCCTCAGTCGACACTAGATATCCTGTTTAGCTGCAAAAAACGTATTCAAAATCCGTAACACTGTAATAAATCCATCGCACACGAAGTATGAAGTTCTAGCGTGTAGTCTGGTAGCCTCTAGAACCTACACGATAAAGAGAACGGAGACAGGCCTTTTCTACAAAATGTAGCTGCGTAGCCCGAAGACCGCAAACCAAATAGCAGTTCATCGCGCTGTTAATGAAACACTGTTTTGAGTTCAGAGCTCATTGGCTTTTACACTTAGTCCATCGTCTAGAGTTCCAAAAACACAGAAATACAGAAAAAACACAAAAATAAGCACAATGTCTAGGAAAGTGGGTGTTTGCCCTCAAGTGAATAGGAATGAAGGCACTGACTCAGTTTGGCTCGTCAGTTCCTAGGCTTAATATTAACCCTTTAAAGACGAAGCGTATCTGTTTTATATAAGGACTCAGTGCGTACCGCGCTGTAAACACTCTCCACTTCGGTTATAAAAACCAGTCTCTTAATGTTTTATGAGGCAAAAGTTGCTGTTTGTTCTGAGATCCGTACAAAACACATAAACGCAATGTGGGCACCACGTAGAATTTTTTAATGTTAAACCTGGTGGTATGTAAAGTTACCGCTAGGCTTTAAAAGGTTAAGTGTCGTAGGCATATTCACAGTCCCAAACTCACAGAATTAAAGTACGGTCGAATTCGCTTATAACGTCATAAAAGGGGCTGAATATTTTGTGTCGTTATAAACGAGCGTCGTTATAGCGGAAGAGTATCATGTTATGGTTAACAGTGACGAATTAATTGGTACCACAGAATATCTGACGCTATAGACGAGGTGTCACATAAACCGATGTCGTTATAACCGGGTTCGACTGTATTTTGAATTACTTCCAGAAAACATTGCATAGTGTAGTCGGCATAGCGACTAGGCTGGACAGAAGAAGGATCGGATTTTGTTTGGGGGGAGGAGGGTGCAAGGAATCTTTTTTCCACTTGCGGGACCAACCACCCTATTCGATAGGTAAAGGGGGGGGGGGGCCCTTTCCGCGGGGGTAAAGTGAAGGGAGCATGAAGCTGTCCGCTCACCTCCATCTAGTGCCCAGGTTAAGAATGAGTGGAACTATACCTAGATTCCTCCATACGCCTTCATGATGTGGACTGGGAAAAATTTACCTTCCCCGAACTAGTAGCTGCGTATGTACTGCTTGGTACCTGTCGCCAAATTGTCACATATATGTTGTTTCTTACATTAAGGTATGCAATCACCACATTACCGTTAATTTGTGCAGTAGAAAGCTTTAAACTGTGTGTAATACGCTTTTTGTTATTTATCGGTGGAATGAATGAATTCGGTAGAGAGACAAAGGCAATCAATCAACAGAACAGACTATGCGCGACGGCCAGTATGTACGTGTGGAAGTGCGGCGATTGCAGGGTGTAGCACAGTTATACTTTTCACGGTACACTTGTCATGGTATGCGCCTTTGTACACTTCGACAGTGCACAAAGCATGTAAACTTACGTGAACCAACAGCAAAAACTAAGACATAGTTTACAGTCTTGCGTTTCTTTAAAGCAGTTGTGACGATATGTGGACAAAAATATGCTTATTGCGGAAATTGAAACTGCTTATACGACGTAATGACAATGCAAAAATTCGATTGTAATACACAGGTAACAGGGGAGAAATTCTGTTATAGGGTTCTGCATCATTTGTACCACGAGGTCCCCAGATAATTTTCCCTCTCATTACGTCACGGATATAAGCAATGAGACAGTTTCTAAAACAGAATATGCAATGTAGTAAATTAGCCAATGCACTTAAATGACTTTAGTATAAAAGGAACTCATGAGGTGAGAAAGATCAACAGTTATCCACTTGCTATCATTCAGTGATCAAGGTGCTTAGACTTTAACAGTACTTCTGTTCCGACATGGCTCATCTCAAGGTAATATTATTAAATGCAACGGGGTAATTCGATGTTGTAAGCCGAGATCATACAGATATGAATTTGGCCTTAATTGTAACACTATAATTACAAAATGGCAAATAAAATTAATAAGTAAAATATTATATTATTCGGGAGGCCATCCTACATATTGGACTGTAGTGCCAGGGTGATGGTGATAATTATATCATTAGAGGATAACCGGAGATTAGGGGTGTTTCGGAACGGGGTGCTGAGAAGAATGCCTGATGAGCAACAGGAAGTAAAAGTAGAACAGAGAAAACTGCACGATTGTGAACTTCACAGTCTGAAATCCCACTTTTCACCAAATATAATTATACTGATCACATAAGGAGCATGATTTGGTAGATATATAGCACAAATGAGAGGGATAAAAAAAGTGCCAAAACTTGCATCAGAAAGCCTGCAAGAGACCACTTGGAAGAGCTAAGCGGAGATATGATAATATTAAAAAATCGTAAAGGAAGGGGTAGGAGGGTATAAACTAAATTAATCTAACAAAAGATATTGTGTTAGGCCCTTCTGAACACGGTAATGACACTTTGGATTCCAAAAAAGGGTGGCCAAATGAACGACAAGAGTATCAGCTTTGCGGGAGTCTGCTGCAAGGACTTGCATGCTACATGCCCTGACTGTACGATTCGGCTAGAACCGATCACCTTAATAATGGCTTATTCCTCTGACAGCAAACGACGCATACGCTCTGTCACAGGGTGCCGGGTTCAACTGCCGAGCGACGAAGCATAAGCATCGACCGATTATGGCCATTTTTGTGCATCCTTACTGGGGCTTTTATCGTTTTGCTTTTTTGCGTGTAAAAGTTTGCATGACAAAATTAAATCTTGTAATTTGTATCCGGGGATTTGCAGAATGAACTGGAAATTTAATTTAATTTCATATTCCCTACTGCTGTCAACAGTATAAACGCACTTATGTCTTCGTGTAAAGTGTCTGAGTTTGTTGTCCGATTTTAACCAAATCTGGAGTTTCTTGATCGATTTTTGTGATCGATTTTTGTAAAATTCCCAATATCGAATGTCAAGAAAATCCTCCAGTGGAAGCCGCCCTGATGCATGCGGACAGACATATGGAGGTAGAGATACACGGACAGAAATGAAGAATCTATAGGAATTCCGCTATTTATGCAAAAGCGCGTAACAAAGAGTACAGGCTAACGTATTACAATTGGTCCATACAATGTTACAGATGCTTCTAGCTGCTGCTGTAATAGCTGCCGTATGGCAATGCACTAACGCTGGCGGACATCATGGCGGTGGTCATGGCTACGCCCACTCGTTTGCCCACTTCCATGGCCCAGTTGTGGGACCTGCAGAGCCTGTCCACGTCGGTCAGGGGCACGGTCATGGCCACGGACATGCCATCGACTACGTTGTAAGCATAGCTGGCGGGCCACACGTTCCGCATCATTCAGACGCTGATCATCTTGGCCACACGCATTAACCCTTTAAAGACGAAGCGTATCCGTTTTATATAAGGACTCAGTGCGTACCGCGCTGTAAACACTCTCCACTTCGGTTATAAAAACCAGTCTCTTAATGTTTTATAAGGCAAAAGTTGCTGTTTGTTCTGAGACCCGTACAAAACACATAAACGCAATGTGGGCATCACGTAGAATTTTTTAATGTTAAACCTGGTGGTGTGTAAAGTTACTGCTAGGCTTTAAAAGGTTAAAAGACGTACTGTGGCTTCTCTGATATTTAGCATTATTTCGTTTCTGGAATGTGCCCCCCATTTTGCATTCCGAAAAGAACACAGAGTTTCGGAGACTGACTTGTTCCCGCTGCCCGGTGAAAAGGTACCTGCCCATTTTGGTCACTGTATCAGTGACTGCGAATAACTTTCTATCCGACTCAGATGACAAAAACAGATCTAGTTTCGTAATTTATATTTGGTCTGTAATAACAGAGATTGACGAAGTCCAGGAAAGTAAGTACAAACCCTCCCCGACACGCAATTTCAAGTTACGCAATTTCATATTTACTCAACTTTTTTTTTAAATTAAAATCTGACATAACATTTTCAACACGCACACTGATTTTCCTTTGCGGAAATAAGAGCGGAATGAAAGGAAGGTGGTTGAAGAACACTGCTGTGAGATGCCGCAGGCGGCGGAGTGATCATGCAGTGGCCGCTCGTGTTCCAGTACGTCGGAGTTTGTGTTTAAACTGGACTCCCCTGTTTATACGCATATTTGCCCACATCTATACAGAATTTCGACTTCAGCCGGGTCTTCCCGAAAGTAACTACTGCGTAAGTCGGGGAGTGTCTCCAGATCGTAACTGGAATACACCATCAACTTAAGCAGTTAAAGATTCCCGATATATTGCTATCTTGGATCTTCTACATATTTTCATAAGCAGTACAGTATCTCCCTGCCTATTCATCTATACATATATATATAACACGTATATTCGTTGCGGCAATGGAAGCTTCAGTTACATCGGTGCGTAAGTAAGTTGCCTCACATACAATGTCACTGTCCCCAGGCCTACCCTAAGTACGATTACGCATATGGTGTGACCGACCACAAGACTGGAGATTCACACGGACAAAAGGAGTCCCGCGATGGTCACAAGGTTGTGGGCGAGTACACCCTGAAGGAACCAGGCGGCAACGTGAGAACCGTCAAGTACGTCGCCGATAAGGACGGTTTCCACGCCCACGTCATCAACAGCAACGGCAACGACCATTCTGGGGCTCATCATGGACATGGATATTAACCAGGACTATGTCAGCCGTGCGCCAGATCTGTTGTCACGTTTGTATTCCTGTTATCATGAAATGGCAATATTTCTTCTAGTTATGGTACAGTATTACCTTATAATTATTACAAATACTCAAACTGACTGCGTTGTTAACTGTATGTAAGATATATGCAAATGAGTTGTTGATTTCTACTGTTGTACATACCCTTTATTGAAGTGTTGATTGTTTTAGCAATGCTTTTACGCGCCCATTCGAATTTTCTATTGTTTATATGTGTTAGTCTTTTGAATGAAAATAAAGTTTACCTGTTACAGTAACTATTGGTGACAGTTCATATTATTTCCTCTGTTACGTCAACTTTACATTTCCCGAACCACAGTGTGAAGACGTAGGCCTAGTTGAGTTTATGTCGTACACTTTTAATGTGTTCCATGTCCGTGCACTATATTATACAAAAACACTAATCACCAACAAATGCACAAAGAGAGTTTTATCATCAATCGTAACACATTCCTACATGTTTCGACCCTGCTGGGTCATCTTCAGGAAGAACTTTTTTGTTATCGTTACACTAAGGTTGCACTTTATAGATGAGTGAGAATGTGCTGTTGACTGTGTATTGCGTTGTTTTTGGAGGCGTGAACTCTCTGCGGTCCCGGCTTGCACGCAGTACACAGTCAACAGCACATTCTCACTTAACTATAAAGCGCAAACTTAGTTAACGATAACGAAAAGTTCTCCCTGAAGATGAAACAGCAGGGTCGAAAGCAGGCCGGGACCACAGAGAGTTCACGCCTCCAAAAACAACGCAGTACACAGTCAACAGCACATTCTCACTCAACTATAAAGCGCAAACTTAGTTAACGATAACGAAAAGTTCTCCCTGAAGATGACACAGCAGGGTCGAAAGCAGGCCGGGACCGCAGAGAGTTCACGCCTCCAAAAACAACGCAGTACACAGTCAACAGCACATTCTCACTCAACTATAAAGTGCAACCTTAGTGTAATGATAACAAAAAAGTTCTCCCTGAAGATGACCCAGCAGGGTCGAAACATGTAGGAGTGTGTTACGATTGATGATAAAACTCTCTTTGTGCATTTGTTGGTGATTAGTGTTTTTGTATCGTACACTTTATCAAACGTGTTGCCATAGACTGTACTTATCTCAATAGCGTTGATATTTACAGATGATACAAACACTAGCGAGACAACCAGCCAACCAGTAACCAACTAAATAACTAACTAACAAAGTAACTCCATGGAGCAGAGCCCTTAGTGCGAAGTCACTCAAAAAAAAAACTCCCGCACTTTACGAAACCCGAAAGTTCAATATCGCGTTTACAACAGACCACCACTTGTCCCTTTTCGGAGCCGGATCAATTCAGACTTCGCCCTCCCATTCTATTTATTGAAGATCCACTTTAATATTATCCTCCCACGTCCATCTGGATCTTTGCTATGGTGTTCTCCCCTCAGGTTTCCTAACCAAACCCCTGTACGCGCTTCTGCTGTCCCTCATACGTACCACATGCCCCCCCCCCCCCCCACCTCGTAAAGAGATATATGAAGTTTATTTCTCCCTCGTATAATTCAATGTGCAATTTCACTCATCCTGTGTAACATATATATATATATATATATATATATATATATATATATACGAACTTCATTTTTATCTTTTGGTTGTTACAATCTGTCACTATGTGGAAGGCAAAATCACACTGAATACCGAGTAATTTCAGTCACACGGCAAAGGCTCTGACCTGTATTCGACAGAAACTAGTTTCGAATCCTGGCCGGGGCACAAAGTAGTCTCAGAGGTCTCTCGCAGTTCTCCTCAGAACCTCCCCATGAATTACTGGACACTACTTTAAACTCGACCACAACCACATCCTTCCACATCATACTCGACTTCCTATTCGCTATTTGCGTATCATTCGAAGCTATTTACCATAATTTACTGACAGTATCCTTAAATAAACCACAAACCAATTAAATCTTGGAAAACATCACGCGTTTTGAGACATGTTTTTCATTACCTTTGAATAAAATTTAAGTTATCGAAATAAATAACTACTTGCATTCTGCAATGATGCAAAAACAAATATCGATACAGTATATATGTTACGGATAACACCGGGAAGTTTAATATTCCTGCTAGGTGTTGCGGCCAGGCTGGACCATAATCCGCGAGAACATGTAAAATACGAAGTACAGATTATTTAAGTTCTATACTGAAAACACTGCCTCAAGTCAGCTGGCTTATTACACAGTATAACTGTTACATCAACACATTGCCAACATCTACGTAAAATGTTCGAACATTTCCAATCTCTAATGTGATCCTTCTATGGCGAAATCGTCATCATCGAATAGTGTATAATCATTCTTGATGGCAAAACTAATTCCAATTAAAATAAGAATACATAAAACGTTAGAATGGTAAAATGTGTGTTGTCTGTCCCCAGTAAATTGCGTGCTGTAAGACACGCCCTTAAAACTACTTCTGATCACATGATTTCTTGAAGTTCACAAAGACAGTCGAATCCGGTCATAATGACATCCGTTAATGGGACACCTCGCCTATAGCGTCAGATATTCTGTGGTGCAAATTTATTCTTCACTGTTAACCGAAATATTATACTCCTCGCCTGTAAAAACATGAAATATTCAGTTGCTTTCATGAGTTATAACCGAGTTCTATTGCATACGACATACTGCCCCACTGTACCCGCTTCTTCCCTCAAGCCAACTCGCACATTGATGTGGAACACTTCATGTCTGCGGATGGCCCGCATTCCACAGACTCATACGCACTCTGATTACGTAAGCATCGCTTCTAGATATGGATTTCTCCTACCGTACCAGCATTTCACCTCTACGAAGAACAATACCTCCATTATCACAGGAAGATCGTGGTAATTTTTGTCTTCGTAATGTATGCTTGTAGGAAATTAATTACTCTTCACAGGACTCGCTGAAATGAAGCTCCTGTGATTGCGTGCCATTTGGAAGGCCTTGCTGAAGTTTAAGCGCGTTCAAATATCATATCGAAAAAGCAAGGTTATTATATTCAAGAAAGTAGATGCTGTTTCAAAAACAGACTGTGAAAAGGCGCCATTAAACAGAATAATATTAACTGGAGGATTCGTGCAGAAAAATCTACGTTTCCCCCGAGTTTCCCGGCGTGCCTGTGTGTTCCTACTTTGCTTTTGGCTTCGCAAGGTATAATCTCGTCGCCGTCGCGTATGTTCTCGTTCAGGTGCTGAGTGACACTTCCAGCACACTTCCGCTGTTTGGTGTTCATCGGGCATGTTCTAAGAAATTCCTGTACGTCATCTAAATAAAATTATATTGCTGCACTACTGTCAGCTACTCAACCACCCAACTACACTGTGACCTAATGTGACCTCTTCATACTGTTGTCAAGAATTAAACACGTGTGCCATGTTTCGTATGTCATTAGGGCGTCCGGATAAAACATTTGTAACAGATATATGGGCCAATCCCAGTGGCCGCGCGGTCTAAAGCATGAGTGTGCGGCCGCTTGTTTGCTGGGATTGCGGGTACGAATCCCGCAGGGAGCATGAATGTCTGTCTCGTGTGAGTGTTGCGTGTTGTCAGGTAGAGGTCTCTGCGACGGGCAATCACTCGTCCAGAGGAGTCGTACCGAATGTGGTGTGCCTGAGTGTGATCTCGAAACCTCAACAATAAGGAAGCCTAGGCCCATTAGGGCTATAAAGCCATTAAAAAATAGATCCAGGAAGGTAGTCAGACAGTGTTACACATGAGTGGTTTAACAAGGTAAAAAATGGAAGTGTCGGAATTCACCGTGACAAGCAGTTAGTCGGAAGGTAGTCTCAAGAAATCCCCTATGTCAGATAGGTGTTTTAATGCACCCACATGAAGTCACCAGTCTTCTCTGTAACACCGCAGACTAGGAAAGGGTTACACTTTACAGCGGGCAATGTACGAATTTACTGACAAAATGTGGATATAAACAATTACATGATGAATAACTTTTGTACTTTATATTCTCCATCAAGATTTTTTCCAAAAACTGTTTTGGTAAAATCTATCCCTCTAACATAGGCCTCCATATCAAATAATAAGTCTTTTCTTATAAAATGTCACAATTATTTGCACAAAAAGTGCTCACTTGGCACAAATATGCGTTCAAAACTCCTCGGAAGTGGAGATATGCAAGTTTGACAAAAGCGCTCTGCGATCAAATGACAACTATTGACAGATGCTTACACTTACTGCAAAATTCCTATAAACAGCCACACACCCTACCGATAGCACAAAGATGCCAATGAGAATACAATAGGCGATCACAGGCCTAACCGATAAAAGTACACCTTTTTGAGTTACACAACTTTTGTTAGAATTAGCCTTGTATTTGAGGTTCTAACAGTAACAGAAATAGTTCAGCTTAGGGCGCCGTGTAACATTCATTTACAGTCTATCTAGACAGATCAAAATTAAATTAATTTCAGCATAGAGTTTCCATACAAATTTTGATCTAAAGTAATCAGGTCAGTTCGGAGATAAAACGTGAGTATTGGGGAAGACGACACTCTTTTTGCATTCACTCATAGGAATCCAAAAACACAACACAGTCATGAAACTGGTGATTCTGTTCACTGATGTGAAGCATACATACATTCATTCATTCATTGATTCGTTCCGTAATCTGTATTGCGACATATCCACAGCCGCTTACAAAGCGAGTTCTCCAATGAGTTCGACCTAGTTCTTCCTCCTTTCCATTTCCACTATCCTCTGTTTTCCTTAAGGTCATTCAGTACTTCTTACGTCTTCTCCCTCGTCTTCCCGTCACTTCTATCCTTCCCTCGATCTTTCCTTCAGCAACGTGTTCGAGAACGCAGTTCGTATGCAAAATGTGACCAACACAGTTAGCCTTCCTCCTTTTATTATATGTAGGATACACCTTTCCTCCTTGACTCTATGCAATACTTCTTCATTTCTCACACGATCGGTCCAACTGATCTTTTCCACCCTTCTTCAGCATCACATTTCAAAACTTTCCGGGTATTTCTGTTCTACTTTCCGAAGTGTCCAAGTTTCAGCACCATACAAAGCTGTGCTCCAAAAAGTGTCACTGTACTATACTAGTGTTTTGCTTAAATTTAAGCCCAGTTTGCTGGTGAAAAGAACCTTCTTCTTGGTGACTGTAGCTGTTGGTTCGGTCACGCTGGGTTTAATTTCACGTGTACATTTACACCATTTGTTATCATGCTACCCAAATATTTGAAATAATCCACATTCTCCGGGTGTTTTAATCTATCGTAATCTGCACTGGTGGGCCGGGATAGCGCAGTCGGTATAGCGACTCGCTACGGGCTGGACAGTCCGGGGATCGAATCCCGGTGGGAACGAGATTTTCCGCAGCCTTCCAGACCGGCCCTGGGGCCCACCCAGCCTCCTGTACAATAGGTACCGGGTCTCTTTCCCAGGGGTAAAACGACCGGGGCGTGGGGTTAGCCACTCCATCCCCTCCTTGTGCCGAAGCTCATGAACGGGTGGAGCTATACCTCTACTCCCCCTCTTGGGCCCTCAAGGCCTGTTATAGGGTGAACCTTTACCTTTTTTACAATCTGTACCGGGGATGGTTGCCTTGAGATTCTCATTAGGCCTAACTTAGTTCCTTCCATATTTATTTGCACTCCACAGCGTTGTGGTGAATAATATTAAGTGAGGAGACTATGGGTGTACAGTTACGTAATGTGCGTAACATTTTGGTGTTGGTTAATAGAAAATGCCTTTGTAAACAATAAAAATTGGAAGCTAGCGGAAGAACTAATTGAAAGAAAGCAGACACAGGATACGAAGACGTCGAACTGTACGTGCTGTTCCGTGTTGTTAACTGTATTGCATTTATTGCACGAAGACATATATAAGGATCATATTCGACATATCCAGTCAGTCTCAGTAAACCTCCAACCAAGCCATCACATCTAACCAACGCCCGTATTCAGTCGGAGACATGTCTTACTTTAAGGTAAATATGTTTACATATGATTTGAAGTTTATAGGCTTACACTCTATAACTGACGGTAGAAATGCACTTCCAGTTGTGTATCGCACAAGCATATATGGTAGTAAAATAGTTAATTCCATACAACAAAGTCTTTTTGCGGCGCCAACAGTCGCTCAGCACATTTACGAATTATCCCCCCTTTTTGAACGTGAAGGGCCGCGCAGCAGACGCTACGGACGAACCGCAGCCTTGAGGCTTATTTTGCAATCCTGTGATGAAGATGATTACTTTTTATCATTTGTCCGTGTAAAGGAGCACCGGTGGAATGAACCTGAGAGGGGAAAACCGAAGTACTCAGGGAAAACCTGTCCCAGTGCCACTTTGTCCACCACAAATCTCACGTGGACTGACCCGGGATCGAACACGGGCCTCCACGTTTGGAGGCCGGCGGCTAACCGTCTGAGCCATGGCACGGCCCTCCCCCTTCTTAATGACCACAATTAATCATTACCACGTTCAAAAGAGCATACTAGTTTCCTGTCGCCATCCGGATGAATCGAGCGTATACTGTCATATCCTAATTCTTTTAGATATGTTTAAATACTATTTGTCCATCTACGCCTAGGTTTCCAGAATGGTCTCTTTCCTTCAAGCTCTCGCACTAAAATTTTGAAAAAATTGTCATCTTTCCCATTAACTGCCCGACTTCTTCCGTTTGACTTTATTATCAGAATAATGCTTTGTGGACAATGCGTAATCATACAGTCCCTCATTGTACAAAGACGGAAGATTAAACTTCCTTACCGCCTGAGACGTCTAAACAACTACGGATTCAGCATTTTAGATACGTCGGAGAAGTGACTGACATACTACATACTTAAATACCGTAGACACATGGACACAGAGGGTCAAGTAACAGCCCTTGGAATGTAAGGTTTAGAATATTTCGGACCTCTGTAAATGAGCATAATTCAGTTCCGCGATGCCAGAGAGCCTGCATTAAAACTTACATCGTATTTTTCAACGCACATCTCGAACATATAACTTAATCGTTATATTGTAAACGGCTACTAACAAAGTTAATGTCTGTTTCAGCTTGCCGTTGTTCTCGCCATGTTCGCAGCTGCTCTTGCTGTACCAATCTACGAGCATGGGGACTATCACGTGAGTGCTTCAACAGTGACACAAATGCAAACAAATGCCAAAATGACTTTCGCGTAAACGTAAATCAATCCCTGTACAGGCATGAACAGGCCCTTAGGGCTCCAGAAGGTTGAGGTTCCCAGAATTGAAGACAATCGGCACATGAAGGTGGCAAGGTTGTCAGCCCTACGCACCGGCCGCCTTTACCCCACAAGAAATATTCCTGGTACTCATTTCTGTCAGAGGCTGAGTCGACCCAAGGGCCACACAGCGACCGGAAGGGGTACATCAATGAAAAATTCCAACGACATAATCGGGGATCGAACCCGCGACCTTCCGGCTTGTAGCGCAGTGCCTCGACGAACTGCGCCACGGCGTGCCCGCTTCATGTAGCAGTAGGCACATATACAAAATATCCTTTCCTATTTTTGAAGTGTTCAAATTGGTTTTCTACTTTTTCACAGAGCCACCCTAAATACGAGTTCAAGTACGGAGTGAAGGATCCACACACTCACGACATCAAGGAGCAGGCTGAGAAACGTGATGGCGATAAAGTTGAAGGTTACTACAAGCTGCTTGAAGCAGACGGCACCACCCGCACCGTACACTACACCGCCGACAAACACAACGGATTCAACGCTCACGTCGAAAAATCTGGCCATTCCACACATTCTGTTGTCATTCCAACATATTCCCATGGAGCTTCCCACGGCTATCATTTTGGTCATGGTTCGGGGTTCTGAAGGAGCATTTTAAAACTGACTATTCTCCCTTTGCAATATGGTTGCGATAACTGGAACAACATGCCGAAAACACGTCTGGTACGGAATAAAATGTGAAATGGCTCGAATAAATACTTTAACTACTACATAATGGGGAAATTCAAAAATCTATCAAGCGGTTAGGGACTTTAAAACTGAACTTACCGGAAACCAACTGAAACTAGTTCGTCTTGAACTGTGGCCTTCTGGGATGACACCGTGCAGTCCGATAGGCGACTACAGACGTTTCGGAGGAATTTGCCTCCATTTCGGGGCAGGAATAGAAGGTGAAGGCGGCAGGTATCTCCGAAACGGCTACGGCCATCTAATAGACTACACGGTGTTATAATTCAGAAGGCCACAACTTAAATCCTCACTGTCATGAATATCTGGAATCCTAGCACCATTATCCCTTACACGGTAATGAGAAAATATTTATGGAATCTGATCACACATTTCTGTATTTTTAAATTCCATCGTAATATAATTCCAAGTGTATTTGCGCTAAATTCCTGTAAAACATTCGTAGCACTACAGATCTGTATTATATATTTAAACCTGCACTTAAGTACAAACTAGATGTAAAATTACAGCACATTTATTCACGTAATTTTCTGTTTTTATATATCTTATTTATTGTTAGTAATGTAAAACGCACTTATATTATTTATTTCCTATTAAACTGTTTCCTGATTATTATGCCTTGAGTTTACTTCAACCAGTGATACCCACAAACATTCCTACACGTGTATATATCCTTCACACATGTATTAAAAACTATGAACTTCTGTCTAGTAGAGATTTACATAGTGACCTGGTTGTGACTTCATCTCTGAAATGTAAAATAATGAGGCTGGCTCCTCATATTAAACAGTACGTGAGAAACACCATCAGAACATGCAGTAAAGGCATGCAGACAGTAGGTTGAAAGCGAAGTGTACTAGCACTCAGATATCAGCCATTCGCGGCAAATCGCGTTGCACTTCGCGGAAAATCTGCGCTCTTAGTTAGCTGTTTGGTTGATTTGGTGATCCACTATGTTCGACAGATACTCCCGTATTGTAATGAAACACATGATAAGGAAAATGCACCTCTAGCTTTGTCAATAACCCACATCCAAGTCGCTGTAAGACACGGTATCATCATAGCATTAATTTGAAAGGGCTAAGTAAACTCTTAAAACCCTTAGTGTAGATGGATCACAAATCGATATAATCGAACCGAAACCTCTAACATGTCACTCCGAAGCGTCGTAGCTTAGCTAATTTGTTCCGTACTATAATAATAGCTAATGAATTTGTAAGATGGCTGTAATTGGTGAGATATGACGTATGGAAGGCAGCGGTAGTGACCTACTTTATTGTGCATTCTACTCAGATTATTTTCGTGGAGGGACTGCCACAAAAGGACATTCAGAGCGGACATACTACAGCCGTGATTTGCATAGAGTACCATTCAAACACGAAACCGAAAGGCGCCCATACATTATACCGCTGACGACGAGATAGACCAGTACAAAATGTACTGGATGGCATTGTTGCAGTTGCATAAAAGCACCTAACAAACCAGCCCTTGAGAAGCTAACACTTGCGTGATTCCAGGCTTCCGCCACGATGTAGGTAAGATCTGCGCTCTTCTGGGGTATGACGAGGCGTAAAGTGGTAATCCTGTACCGACGTTTCAGGACAACGTATCGGTCCCATCTTTAAGGGTCAAGAAGTCCAAGAACCGACATTTCGGGACAACCTATCAGCCCCTATTTTCAAGGGTCAAGAACTCCCTTCTTGGACTTCTTGACCCTTGAAGATGGGACCGACAAGTTGTCCCGAAACGTCGGTACATAATTCCCACTCTAGGCTGCGTAACATCCCAGAAGAGCGCAGATCTCAAACTAAGAGTTGTTTCGCTATCGAACCAATACTAACCCGCCGTTTATGGAAACCGAAGTTCGTGGGATGTGAAACACGTACGGCGGCTCGTTGCCGAAGACATCTTCACAATCAAAACCGTGAAATCTCGTTTACTATCGTGTTCACCAAGGCCTGAGGAACACGAATGCTGCCCGCATCTTAATTTACACCTTTAACATATATGCCAAAGGTGCAGGGATTGTGGCAAAAAAGTAGGCTACGTAAAGAGAGAAGTTCGTACAGTTTTTCTGGCAGGATACATGCAGTGACTTGTTACTGTCGCGTGCCGCGGAGAAACGTTGCAGGACTGGTCCGCCTTCCTCCAGGCAGCGGGACAATTCGCGATGTCTGCCCCTGTGACTCGGTCACATAATCAGAGAAAGGAAGCAGTTTCTTAAGAGGCAACCAAGGCACTACCACACTCCACTGTAGAAAACTTTCAATTGTACAAGGAAGTTCTTTTGGGTTATTCTACAGTGGACATAAGATGCAAGTTTGACAAGTATCCCTTCTGAAACACTACGTCCACATTTCTGGTTTTAGAACCCCAAAATTTAACATTCCATACGTGCACTCGACTGCAACCTGATTCATTTCAGTGCTATCAAATTTTTAAATAAACTAAACCAAACTAACCACTAACTAGCTAGATAACTCCACGGAGCAGAAGTGCCCCTTGAAAAGCTACTGGTCGTTCAGTTAGTCCAAACATTCCCCGCCTTTGACGGAACCCAAAGGTTCGTTACAGTTCGCAAATAGTCCCCATCCTTAACCATCTGACTCTAGAACGTAGCTCCGTAATCTGTTCCTTTAAATTCCGTTTCAATATTTCCTCCAATCCACGTCTAGACCTTCTAAATGGTCTCTTTCCATCAGGTTTACTGACCAAAATTTTCTACGCATTTCTAAAATCTCTTATGGCCTACGTGTCACAAGTACGACACAGACCACTTTCTTCGACTCGACTACCCTCAGCGCACTTAGCAAAGAGTGACTGCCCTCAAACCTTTAATATAAGTACTGGCATAATACAAGCCTAAAATTGCACAGTTAACCCTTTAAAGATGAAGCGTGTCTGTTTCATATAAGGACTCAGTGCGTACCGCGCTGTAAACACTCTCCACTTCGGTTATAAAAAACCAGTCTCTTAATGTTTTATAAGGCAAAAGTTGCTGTTTGTTCTGAGATCCGTACAAAACACATAAACGCAATGTGGGCACCACGTAGAATTTTTTAATGTTAAACCTCGTGGTACGTAAAGTTACCGATACGCTTTAAAAGGTTAACGTTGTCCTCGTGCAGGCAACGAAGGCGTATAGCGGGAGCAGAGGTGTAGTTTCACTCAATCTTAACCTCGGCAATAGATGGAGTTGAGTGTCAACTTCCGGTTCCGCCCGTTTTACCTCAGAGTAACCCTCGGTGTCATTTGATAAGTGCATGGGTGGTCCCCAGAGGCAGCCTGGACGTGATACCGACACAGTACCCTGGAACAGGCCACGGCTGCGTCCTACACGGTTCGTTCTAATTCATAGCATATAAGCTTAACCTTTTAAAGCCTAGCGGTAACTTTACGTACCACCAGCAGGTTTAACATTAAAAAATTCTACGTGGTGTCCACATTGCGTTTATGTGTTTTGTACGGATCTCAGAACAAACAGCAACTTTTGCCTTATAAAACATTAAGAGACTGGTTTTTATAACCGAAGTGGACAGTGTTTACAGCGCGGTACGCACTGAGTCCTTATATAAAACAGATACGCTTCGTCTTTAAAGGGTTAATCATACCATCATGCCAGAACACCGCACATGACAAAGCGTGGTTAAGAAGACTGTGAAGGAGCTAGCAGACAGAGATGTAGCCTATACATTCCCAGACGTCGGCACCAGGTGGAGACGTCAGCTTTCACGTCCCGGTACAAATCTGGCGTGGCCACAGAAATTCTTCACACACACCGACTTCCCTTTCCTTAGTCCGTTTTACCTTACAGAAGCTATACAAAACTTATTCCTTTTGTCACTGTTCCTGTTGTCGTTCCCAAACTAACATTTCCCGATTAATCCTCTCGCAAACTTCTCCGTCACAACGACAGATTTTTACTAAATCATGCAGTTTTTACCAAAATATATTCCATAAACTCAATTTTAATCCAAACTGGACAGCATGGACTTGCCTAAGGCCACACATTATGTACACTTGAGTAAATAGTTAACAAAAGATATTCGCAACATAACTTTTATCATTAATCCTCTAAACCAGAGGCCTAGCAGTTACTATGAACACCCGCTGTACATTACAAAGGCTGCATTTTCCCCACATGGGGTATTCATGGGTTTTGTGTGACGCTCGTAAAGACCCACGACCACTTCCATACACGGCATTAAGGAGGTTGCTCCTTATAATAGAGACACAGTGTATCTTTTGTCAGGTAAACGTACAGTCGTCCCCATTCAGGCCATAACAGCACTTGGGGGAGTGGCGTAAAGCTCCATTCATTCTTCATTTGGTCATGAGATGAGGTTAGTCAAATTCACTAGCCGACGGTTTTAATTAGGACGCTGGGTGGGACGTGGCCCAGAGCCAGCTGTACATCGTTTCGTAGTTCTTCCCTCTTCTACCTACTTGTTCACAGTAGGTGTCGAGGGTTTTTATTTTCACTTGATCACACTCAAACACACACCACAGATGGTAGGACTCCTCTGGACGAGGGATCGGCCCGTCGCAGAGACCTCTACCTGACAACACAAACACTGTACAAGACAAACATCCATGCCTCCGGTGGGATTCGAACCCACGATCCCAGCAAGCATTCGGCCGCACACCTACGCCTTAGACCGCGCGGCGACTGGGATCGGCGCCAACTATACATAAATGCTGTAAATAAAGGCAATGCACCAAGAACAATGGTGCATCGATAACGCTATAGACTTACGTTCGGACAATTCCCGGTTCAAGTCTCGGCCAATACACCGGCAATCCTAAGGTTTTTGTGGTTTTTCTCAGTCCCTCCGGCAAAATTTTGGGATCGTAACTCGATTAGACCATGACTGCTACCTTTCAAATCCTTTCCAATTCGTCAATCACCAACAATCCCACCATTCCACTCTATACAGTCCTAAATGCTGACAATGACGTAGCGCAAACCATAATTTTAAAAAGTAGTGCAGCTATTAATATAGCAGAAAGGGAAAGTGATTGCAATTTTATATAATCAGTATAAAGTTCATAAGTGTATATATTACACGTCTCATAATGCAGTCCCTTGCATGGCCATTCACTAATTTCTCCCCGTCATACGTGTGTGTCCAAGTTCAACTCTTATGACCGAGTCTTAAACAAGGCTTTCAAAAACAATTAAAAACGAAAGACGGAAACTTCTGAAAATTACATGTAAACCGAATCACCTGACGTGTACAGATGACGTTTCTTGCTACCTCTCACAGTAGACTGCAGCATATATATAAAGCGAATCCTGTGATTGTCACACTCAGTCGACAAAACTTGCTTCCACCAGCACCATGTCTTTTCCTAAGGTAAGTTAATCCAACAAAAATTTCTTTTCCAAACGCAATGGCTAACGGTAACCACTATCATGAGATACGATTTCATAACATCCGTTCATCATAGTACCATCCGATGATTTATATGTGGACAGACAGATATGTTAAATAATAAGATATCTTAAAACATTTAAGTACGCATACAATTTGAAGCAGATACGCTCGCGTTAAAACAGAACTGCAGCACTGGAGAGATAAAAAATCCTTTAACTCTATATTTTCAGAAATTAACACATAAAATACGTAGGGCCAGACACGTGCATTTGAACAACTATCGGGCATGGAGAAGACGGTAAAGCAATGACGCCACTATTGTACTTGTGTAAGGCATATTATAATTGTATGGGTATATTGTATTAGTGTGGGTATATTGTAATTGAGTGGGTATATTGTAGTTATGTAGGTATATTTGTATTAGTGTAGGCACATTGTACTGTGTGGGTGAATTGCTAATACGTGTACTGTAATTTGTGCTGTTCCGTTTATGTATGTGTTATTGTAATGTGGTGTCTGTACTGGTGACAGACTGCTGCCACCGGGTGAAAACCCAATTGCAATAATAAATAATAATAATAATAATAAATGAGTCCCAGCAATGTGACATTAGGACAGCGAGGGCAAAATGGAAATAGGCCGTAACGAAAATTCATAGTAGGTCTAGTTGTGTGACAGAACATAATGTTACATAGCTTTACAAACAGGTTGTGTAACAGATTACAGATAGCAATACCGAGGGAAAGACACTAAAATATATTCAGCAAGGAAGGTAAATATTTAAAAATTATCCTTCACCCTACTTAAACGGATTTATTTGATGAGTCACTTCGAAATCTTCAGAATAGCAGCGTCAAATAGTAGGGCAATTTATGAATAATTAATTCGGAAGAGGATTTACAGAAAAAGTCATGCTTGTTTTATCATCATACTCCGGTATCTGTCTTTAGAGGTTGAACGAAACCATGAAAATCATCAGGACAGCCGGCCTTGGAGATCAGATATGAACCAAGGAACTCTTAACAACTGAACACAAAGTCTCACTATGACGAAACATTTGGGTTCCGGAAATGTGGTTCGGGTTTAAAAGTTCGGCAGTTTTCTGAGTCTTAGCAAATACGTGATTAGGTCTTTCAGTTCAGACAGAAATGAAGAGCCAACCCACGCGTCTTCTTATCTCCTATTATTGCCCTTGTAACCTAACTACCATAGTAGCCTACAGGACCAGAGGATTTCAGAGTGTCCATCTACTTTGCAGATCGCCATCGCTGTAGCCTGCTTGGTAGCGGCGGCACATGCGCAGTACCACCACATTGCGGAAGACAACCATCTCCCTGTCGATCATCACATTGCAGAATACCACCACGTAAGTCCCAAACATATTGCGTATTTGACTGCTTACACGGACATACGTACATAGACACAGTTGAGAACGGGTATCGGGGACTCTTTTCCCGAGGGTAAGGTGGCAGGGGTGTAAAGCTGATCACTCACCTCCAACTAGTGCCGACGTTAACGATGAGTGGAGACACACCTTTACTCCCTCTATACACCTTCATGGCATGAACAAGGACAAGTATATCTTTACATAAAATTTTAGTCGAAAGTCCTCGAGAGAAAATACCACTTCGTTGACCAAAGCGTAGATAAAAGGATAATATTAAAATGGACCTTAACCCACTATCTATTAATAACGAACGTGGATGAAAGGCCAAAACGCTACTCCAGGGGTTTGACTCTACTTTTTGAGCATTTGAATAAGATCCCAACGCGATGAAATAGAATATGTCACTGAGAAGGTCTCAAGAGTTTAAAGAAACTGGGCGTGGACGTACGTGCTGCATTAATCTGGCATGAGGTAGGGACCGGTGGCGGGGACCCTTTTGAACGTGGCAACACAACTGCAGATTCCACAAAAGGTGAGGAATTTGACCAGCTGAACAACTATTAGCTTGTCCAATAAATCTTATAATAAAGAATCTGAATGCCATATATCATAACTGACTTGCGAATGTTTGTATTAAGACTTAGTCGTGTTCATGGATATTAATAACCTCCACACTGTACCCCAAATAAAACAACAGAATCCAATGAGGCAAAGCTCCGTCCATTTTATACCTCTGTATTACATAAAGATAAGTGGCCAACTTCACACTCCGGCCACCATAACCCAGATAGAGTCCCCAGTACCTACCTTGTAGGAGACCAGGCGAGTACCAGAATAGGTGTACACGTAGTCGTGGACAGAAAAATATCTAGTTCCGTCCGGAAGCCAACATCGGCCATTCCACCTGTGGTGCATCACTTTGCTGGCCAATTTAAACCGGATCTCTACAATATTATATAAACAAATATTGTTAATTATTATTATTCTACTCAGGCTCATCCCAAATATGAGTTCAAGTATGGAGTGAAGGATCCACACACTCATGACATCAAGGAGCAGGCTGAGAAACGTGACGGCGATAAAGTTGAAGGTTACTACAAGCTGCTTGAAGCAGACGGCACCACCCGCACCGTACACTACACCGCTGACAAACACACCGGCTTCCAGGCGCATGTGCAAAGGTCCGGACATGCAGTCCATCCTGCGTATCACCACAACTGAGGGACCGAAATTCATCTGCCACTAACATTTGTCATCGCAATCGTCATTTCATATTCTCGTCAGTTGTCCCCGCGTTTCTCATTGTCACTTCAACGTTCACTTCACTATACCGTATGCCGTACTTGTTCGTTCATCGCCACTATTAGATGTCACAACGAATATATAGACTAGTCACGGGGCTTTTTGGTTATTTCTTTTGAATTACATTAAAAGTGTTCGAGATCTCAGTTGCGAAAGAAGAACAGCGAGTGGATTCCACATGTAACCCACTTCAAACTTCGTCATTACCACAATTTAGTTATAAAAAGCATTAACGTTCCTGTGAAATGCTAGCAATGCAATAAAATGTTTAGTTAAAAAATGTTCTCTTTTATGCCTCTTCTAATATATGCACTGATGTGTTCGAAAATTAACGCACAATAAAGCAATTTCAGTAAGGCCGAACGGACGTACAACAGTTTCAGAAAGTTGTATCCTTCCTAAGTGACTTCAGTCAGAACAGATCATCCTACATACAGCAACAGCAAAACGATAAGGAAATTCTGTTATGTTTTAACGTTATTTCGCCAGAAGTTTCCGAATTGCTTGGTTCTTTACTTCACGAATGCCATATAACTGATTGGTATGTCGCAGAACGTGATTTGTGAAAACCCAAATAAATTATATCAGCCAGTTTTGCTTTAGAATTCGGATCGAGGAGAACCAGAATATGATCCGTGGGCAATAAACACGATTGTAGCCAACGCGTTTTTCTATCTGGTGTAATAATGACACAGACAGCAGAAGACACCGTTCATATCAAACACATAGGGATTAACCGATAAAAGCACTACTCCCCACAAATTTTAGGACGAATATTCTAAATACACGTCACAGTACCTACACACAAACCTGTATACGGAAATCCACAATAAATAAATATCTGCAAGCCCTAAGTTCTATCGAAGAAGAGTACCAGTCCGGAGATTTACATGTTAACAAAGAATGTATTAAAAATATATTAGTGACTTTAAATGCTTGGACTAATTCATCCTAATGACGGAGATACTACGCTTCTCCGAAACGTCGGTCACCATTTACCAGTCGACACTACGTAACATCCCAGAAGAACTGACTCTTCATCAACACTGATGTCAGAACCTTATCGCAGGATACATGATTATTAACTACGGCACGTTATTGGCTATTCAGCGTGTAGCTAAAGCAGTGGCGTGCAACCGTTGTCAACCGCATGAGTAATTTGGTGAAATGCCACGAAGGGTTTCAAAACATAAGATAATATTAATATTTTGAAACATCGAATTCTGTTCATTTTATTCATATCTGTATTAGATTGCAAATTAAGCGTATAGCTTCTTTAAAAAGTAATAACGTTTCACTTATGCCTATTCCCGACGGAATTTGTACGGGCCTGATGCTCACTGGAATCTCAAGGAACTAATGGCTCCATGGGCCACTTAGGAAAAGATCGAGGGCCGCAAGTATTCCGCGGGCCACAGAATGCGCTCCAATCTTTTGAATGATCTTAACAGCCACCTCAGTAAAACTGGCCAGCCCGTACTAATTTCCACGGCCCGACATTAATTACGGATTTACAATTCGCACGGCCTCTATTTGAAAGTTTTAACCTTTGAAAGTTAAGATCTTACAAAAATAGATATAACGCCATGTTAGCCTGGCATTCCTACACAGTTTTATGTAAGTTAATTAATGACTAAGTCCATGGAGCAGAGTCCTTCTTGAGAAGCTAACATGTCCTCAGTTAGTCAAGAAACTGTCCGCATTTTATGGAACCCGAAAGTTCACTACCGCATTCACAACACCCCGCCAACTGTCCGTGTCCTGAGACATATCCATCCAGTCCATGACCCTTATCCCACATCTTGAAGATCCATTTTAATATTAGCCTTCCCCCTAGGCCTAGGTCTTCCAACTGGTCCCTTTCCCTCAGGTTTCCCTACCAAAACCCTGTATGTAAGCTGACTAATTCGCTACAAAATTTCAAGCATCATCAAGCGGCTTTTCTTTAGGAGAACAGCATACAAAATAAATTGAATGTGTCTGCAATATAACGGTTAGCATGCGAAGGTAAGTGGAAGCCCCTATCAACATGTGAGAAAAACAAATGCCAAGTGAGATCTCAATGGCAAAAGGTTCTTCCTATTACATTTGTAATAAGCCCTGATGATGACCACCTGGGTGGCTGAAACATGTAGCCAATTTTAACTTTTCAACCAATAAACAAGTTGTGAGGTCGGCATCTAACTGTTGTGTGATGATAGGCTTCTGGACTTTATCCATCATCTGGATAATAATATTAAAATATTAAAAATATTACAATATTAAAGTCACTGGAGGGTGGGCCGGGATAGCGTAGTCGGTATAGCGACTCGCTACGGGCTGGACGGTCCGGGGATCGAATCCCGGTGGGTGCGAGATTTTCCGCAGCCGTCCAGACCGGCCCTGGGGCCCAGCAGGGTCTCTTTCCCAGGGGTTAAGCGGCCGGGGCGTGGGGCTAGCCACCCCATCCCCTTCTCATGCCGAGGCTCACGACACGGTAGAGCTATACTTCTACTCCCCCTCTTGGGCCCTCAGGGCCTGTTATAGGGTGAACCTTTACCTTTAAAATCACTGGAGGAATGGAGGCTAGCTCTGTCTAAGGGGCCCAACAGAGTAGGTGCTCTTCTCTTCTCCCCCTCCATTCACCTAAAGGCGGAAGCAAAGCCAGCTTCCGAAACGTTGTGACTGTAACCCTTTAAAGACGAAGCGTATCTGTTTTATATAAGGACTCAGTGCGTACCGCGCTGTAAACACCAATTAGTGATGTATAAGGCAAAAGTTGCTGTTTGTTCTGAGATCCGTACAAAACACATAAATGCAATGTGGGCACCACGTAGAACTTTTTAATGTTAAACCTGGTGGTATGTAAAGTTACCGCTAGGCTTTAAAAGGTTTCAATATTTTAATATTATTTTCCAGACGATAGATATAGTCCAGAAACCTATCAGCACACAATGTTATACACCACCGTCAAAACCTTTTAGAAGGCACCTGTGTTTACATTTATGTGAGAAAAACAATCGCACCAGCTGTCCAAGATCAACTCCAGGAACGGAATTCGACATAGTTACTACGATGTGTTAAACTAGTTAATGCAAAGAGTGTCAGTAATATGGCCGTCAACCTTGTCTTAGATTATTACAAGATACACGATTTCCGGGAATGGATCGGTCTGTGTCAGCAAGCGTGCAAGACTGGTAAGCCTATGTCAGAGGTCCGTGAACGTTTGCTGACAGCCATCGCAGCAAGGGCTGCTACTACTACTCAACTGCACTGCAAAAGCAGCTATATATAAATAGGCTATTAAAAAACTTACCTCCATATGGTAAGATTTCTTTGTGATTATGCAGAACGAGATAAAACTACCTGACTGTCTGACACACGACACATGCTGAACGTCTTCTGTGCACTGGAAGACGTAAACACCGAAAGTGAACGGCACATCGAAATGACATCTATCAGAAGCAAAGACAGTAACACAGGAAGATATTCCATTCAGAAATGCTTACGCAGTTGAAATATTCAAATTGTTTGGCTTTAAATAATATTGCCAACTGTGAAACAAAAATATTGTACTTTGTGCCTTTAACCCTTAAAACCGAAGAGTGTCTGTTTTATATAAGGACTCAGTGCGTACCCCCCTTTAAACACCCTCCACTTCGGTTATAAAAACCAGTATCTTAATGTTTTATAAGGCAAAAGTTGCTGTTTGTTCTGAGATCCGTATAAAACACATAAACGCTATGTGGGCACCACGTAGAATTTTTTAATGTTAAACCTGGTGGTATGTAAAGTTACCGCTAGGCTTTAGAACGTTAATATGCAGTTTTTCTGCAGCTGCTTAATAATGGTCCTTACTGGGATTGAAACGTGTCCCTGAGTAATCTGGAATACAAATCAGAGTTGTGTTTGGACTGAAATTGAGTTTTTGTTGAATCAATAGACCAGTTACATAAGATATGACAAGGAAACGTAACGAAAACACGGAAAGATTAATTAAACACGCTCCACAACAAACAGATATGGAAAAATGGGAACAATTAGAAGACATAAATAAGAATCATATACATTAGTAAGAACAAGACGCTAAACCAATAAAGAACTCTACTAAAAAAAGCAACGAAACCTTTAAACAGAAAATGCCAACCGCTATAAAAAAAACAAATACGTTAATTTAGTCGTGTATAAGATTTTGAGGCGTGCCATATTAAGTCTAAGAGATAGTGTAGTAACGAAACAAAAAAATAATATTCGGGGTTTAAAAAATACTGTCAAATGTGCTAGCGGTTAAGAAAAATGCAATCAACTAAAATGAAACTAAAAAATGGTAATGCATTTCGTGTCTGGTATTTGACGTTTTTATGGTTTGGTGGTAATGTTTAAGCACCGACACATGTAGCCCACAGTGCCGAAATACTGTTGTTTTATCGCTGCTAATTGAGTGCCAATGTTGACTGTGAGGAATGTTTTACCGCTATTGCCCACAAAAGGATGCAACCACACAGAACTAATTGCCGTCAGTACATACAGAATCACAGACGCGTTTCAAACTGCTTCGTTTTTTACCCGCGAATTACTCGCAGACTGCGATCCACCCCTTCGTTACACTAGAATGTTGTTCACACACTGCTAATTACATTTAATACCCAAGAACGTCTCAACTCTTTATTAATGAACACCATAAAGTAAGTCCCTTAGAAGATCACGAGATTCGCCACCTTTCATGAAACTCTATAAGTTCGTTACCGTACTCAAAGGAACACGCCGCCAGTCCCCATCTATTCCCGAATCTATTCCCGTTTCTTTGAGATTAATTTCAGTGTTCGTAGTCCTTCCCTCTTCTACATACCTATTCACAGTAGGTGTACAAGGTTTTTACTTTCACTTGATCACACTCGAACACACACCACAGTCGGTAGGACTCCTCTGGACGAGGGATCGGCCCACCGCAGAGACCTCTACCTGAGACACAAACACTGTACAAGACAAACATCCATGCCCCCGGTGGGTTTCGAACCCACGATCCCAGCAAGCTCTCGGCCGCAGACAACGCCTTAGACCGCGCTGCCACTGGGATCGGCTTAATTTCAGTGAAGGACGAAAAATACGAAGTGTTCATTTTCTTCAGTTCTTTCGAGCTTCTTGTTAATTACGGCCTCTTAGATTCTAATATTCCCACAACACTCTGTTACCTAGCGACTTCATCCACATTGGTGCCTCAACGTCAGACTTAAAATCCTGAACTGAACAATAGCAAGTACTCCCTGAATTAGCCATTCTCTTAATTTACTCAGTGCAATATGTATTGCTCCTATTCTTCCCAGATATGTCGACTTCAATTCTGTCATATTTTAGGGCTTCATTAGCTTTTATGTTATTTATGATTTTGTCCTCTGTTATATTAAAGAGACACGAACATGAATTTGTATTCTTTCTTCTGCCTCTAGACCGACATCCTCACTAACACATAACAAAAATTGTTTCTCTTTATGCCATTTATCATTAAATTCAAATCCCTCCTGATCTTCTTGGACTTAATATTCGCGTATTGTAAAACAAAAATAAAAAGCAATGGCGAGAAAGTGTCTCCTTGATTCACACCATTACTCACAACCAGTTTAAAGCAATTAAATTTAATTAGTCTGTTGCAAACAGTTACAACAAACCGACCCCTTGGGTTTTTACAACTGGTTTTTACAGTGATCAACCGCAATGCCTACAATAGCTTAACGCCTCAATATTTCCAGCTTTAAAAACAAACCTTGGTTTGGTTCGAAGACGATGGTATTGGGAGAACTGTGTGCTGTATTTGCCTCTGACTCCATAAATACAAGTCGCTAGAGGCTGTCGACAGTTAATTCCATGTTACCTGAATCATCTATTTACACTCTACAGAATGCAAACTTTCTAAGTTCTTTGTTTACCTTCCTTGAACATAATCATCACAGTTTAACAAATGTAACATCCAGCCGAACGACATTTTACTTCCTAAAAGGATCGTATAATCCGTAAACTTCCACAATGCATTTTTTTTTCTCACGCTATAGTTTTCTCATTGTGAGATAGGAATTTCTGCAAATTGCGAATAAATTAGTGCAATGCAGGAAAGGAACCTATTCTGCTACATTTGTCAGCAAAGAATGATGGACTAAAGATTACTTTGTAGTGAAAAAAAAAAGTATATATAGTGTCAGCATGTTTTCTGAAGCGTGACAAAGGATCAATCTGTAAAGTGACACAATGAAAGCCCTCACCCCATGGAGTGCATTTCTAAACGAATCCTGTCAAGTTTTGCTGTTCGCGAATTGGTATAAAACGAATCAGCGATTTTGTGAAGGCACCAGTTTCATCTTGTGCCTTATTCACCTTCAAGACTTGTGAAATTATTGAAGACATCCACTTTCATCAGACTTCAGCTGCAAAATGGCTAGAATAATGGTAAATGGAAAATACATCTAGTATAATTACAACACACGCAGTTTCGTAGGACACGTGGTCATTTATCTAAAGAGGGACATGCGAAGCCCGCTTATAGAGCCTATTAGTCGCTGCCCTCTCTAGTGGCACCGACAATAATACGGACAAATTGTGTTTAATGTTTGTGTGCTGCGTTTTGATTTTCGCAGGCAACAAATCACAATACTTTAAACTTTGTGCTTCAATTTTATAGTACATATTTACCGTGTGCACATATTTCTATCGAATAATGCAACCAACAAGATACGCAAATTCATGGATCATAAACACAATTATTATTTAAGTTCCTCTACATGTTTCGACCTTCATATAAATTATTTGCCTTTACAAATTTCAACTTGTATAGGCCTATTGGCGTCTGCGTTAAAATTTAACGGTTTGCTCCTGAAGAATACATATATAGGGAATTCGATATTATTGCCTTTAATGCACCATAAGCACAAAATAAAAACTCATAAGGACAAATATCTCTAGAATGCAAAGAAATTTTAAGGTTAAAGCGTTCCTGTCAGTACATAAATTGGGGTGTTTTTAGTGCTTGTTAAAGCAAATTAACCAGCAATTACAAACGCTTTGTACCAGCTGCTTATGCATCATAATTTCCTTCAGAATGTAGATGTCTGAACAAGTATGCAGATTTGTTCACATTGTATCTGCGACATTTACAGCATATTGCCACACAATTTACGGTTCACCATTAAGAAGGCGGATTTAATGTCTGTGGTCCCCGACAGGTTACGAGACCATATCCCTCTGAAGACAAAAATTTCTCGTTCTGTGACGCTAGTCGACAGTTTTACAACCACATTTTATTAACATTTACCATCTACCCAGCTGATAAGTTTACCCGAAGCACATCGCTGAAGTAAGACATCCACAGTAAGCATTAACAGTCTAAATATAAAAATTACAACCGACTCCCGCTACCGCCCCCCCGGGGGGGCCCAGTTAAAGTGCCACACTCGCTTAGTGCACATCAAAGTCTGTGGACAGAAATTCTCTACTACACCCTACTTCGATATACCGCCACAAATTCCGGTGTATAATCAGTGGCGGTATATCGGGCTTTGACTGTATATACATTGAAGTTATTTCAGAATGGAATGCTGGAGAGAATACGTGCACCTAAACGGAAGGAAATAACAGGATGGAAAAAAATCGCATAACGCCTTTCATGAACTGTACTCTTTAGAAAACAACTTTAAGGATGTGAAATCGATGACGATAAGATGGGTATGGGTGGGACATGCAGAACGCATTGGAGAGAAGAGAAAAGGCCACGATATTTTAGTTGAAAGACTGAAGTCAAGAACCCGCTCGCAAGATCTAGGACCGAATAGGATGATAATATTAAAATACATCTTAAGTAAATAGAATGTTGAGGTGGCTGAGGACAGGGTCTCGATAACGGCCGTTGTGATCACGATAATGAACCTGCAGATTCCATAAATACCGGAGTTTCTTGGCCATCTGGGCGACTAGTAGCTTCTCAAAAAACGGATCTGGTACATACAAAATTAAACTACGCAAACTCAGGACGGTGCTATTCTTGTTTCAAGACCTTATACCTGTTTACTCTTCCCCCCCCCCCCCCCCCCTGCAGATTTTGGTATCCGCCCTGTTGGCCATCAACTTGTGGCACAACGCACAGGCAGTGCTCTACCCAGCGACTACTACCGTGACTGGACACGGCAACAACTACGCTTATTTCAGCGGCCCAGTATCTACTCAGACTCGACCGACCTTCGTTAATTCAGTGGGAGGAGGCGCCGGTGCTGGAGTAGGCCCTGTCATCCCCAGTGCTCCTGGAGGTGCACCAGGGGCCAGCGGACTTGCCCTCGACTTTGCAGTGAGTGAAATATTAAAAGCACATTGAAGTAAAGTTGCCCCTGTGCAGGCCATGACGGCGTACTGGGGGAGCGAAGGTACAACTGAACTCATTCTTAAATTCGACACTAGACTGAGGTGAGCAGTCAGCTTCACGCCCCAGGCGTCTTACGCCGGAGGAAAGCTTCCCCAGTACCCATTGAATAGGAGGCAGAATGATGAACAAATTACAGCCCATCTGTATTTAAATTCGCCTTGAAATAAATCATCCACAGAAAGAAGATGGTTGTGTTCGCCCATGCGGCCCAAAAGATTTTTGGACACAACACCAACTGCGGCACTGAATGAAAGTTAATGTGGCATACTTGTGGATGAAGTACACATGTACTGCCAAGGGAGTTATTGTTATTATTATTATTATTATTGATTTCTATTTACATATCCGTTCCTCACCCTTCACAGTCTCAGTCCATACTCTACAATCACCAATCTACACGTGTTCCTCTCCCTCTCCTATTCCTTCCTGTTAGTGGCTGGTTGATGGCTGTCCGCCTATGGAGGTCTCCTCCCTGTGTAGGAAGGTCAAAGTGTTCGTACGCATTGTCAGGAATGTCGTGTTTTCATGGCTTGGAAAAATCCGGGACATTTGGTGTCCCGAACCCAGAGCTCTTTAAAAACCAATAAAGAAGGGAGGAACGGGGCCCCTAAGCACAGTTCTTAAGACGTTCACACTAGTTCAGACAGTCAAAGAGTTCCCCTCTCCCTTTTATAGAACCCTAAGGTTCATTATTAGACGCCATAATAATCTGACACTAAACCTTACCCTGGTGTCCTTCCTTCAGACTTTTCCAGCTAAAACAGTGTACTCATCTCTCACATCTCCCTTTCACACCACATCCTCATTTATTTTATCACGCTAAATTACGAGTATCTTGCAGGCCTATCCCAGTTACAAGTACGGATACCGGGTCGTCGACACCCGCAGTGGAGACACCCATTCGCAGCAGGAGACACGTGACGGAGACAAAGTGGTGGGACACTATTCTCTACAGGAACCGGATGGGAACGTGAGGACAGTCAAGTACGTTGCAGATAACAATGGCTTTCAGGCACAGGTTCACAACACAGGCAGCAACAACGCCGGTGTTAGCCCGAGTGCCTATGTTGGTCGTGGCAACGTATGGTAGATGCAGTCAAGAATATTACTAGTATTACTGTTATAAACTGTAACACATGTTGCGATAATAAACACTAACTTGTAAAACCCTCTCCTTGTCACTGACTTGTGAATCCTCTGGTACCTCATCGCAAGTTTCGCCTACCGTAAGTGGTTTCTTTTCACGTTCTTCCGCACTAACAATTAATACACGAACAAGCCGAACTCAGCAGTGACAGGAAGGCACTGCGCTAGCAGTGGGCTCCAACAGCAGAAAGGGAACTGAGAAAAGTGTAAGGTTACAAGGCGACAGACACTTTGAAAGAACTGGGACAGATGTAGGTGAATGCTAAGAACTTATTAGTTCAAATTTTATCACCATGCACAGGTATACCTGGCAAGTAAGGGTATCGGCAAATAAAACGAAACCAATTAATTGCATATGGCAAGCCCACACACGCTCAACCCATCAAGAGATTACCCGTATTTTATGCAACCGGAAAGTCTATTAATACAATAACAAAGTCAGCCACCTATCCCATACTGGTTACTGGTCTAACGAACAGCAGTTAACCTCGAAGATAAGGTTGAAAATTGTAGTTCCGGTTGAGGATGGCATGTTTGAGTGTGTCCACTCACCGATATACGGCACTGCACTGCATTATTACACAGAATTCCCCACGAAAGTCCTACCAGGCTTCAGGTGGTTACTCAACTGACTACTTAGAGCACAAAACGTTATAGCAACATCGGCCGCGACCTCCACGGTTACGCAGTGGCACGACGTCCGTATTTGAGTGACTTCTGTTCGAACATCCTTCGTTGGCCCCGCGCAAGGTATCGCATTTTAAAGCAACACGCATTTCTTTCCGTATGCTTGCATGATCGTCCCGTATGACGACAGCAGCACCGTCCACGACGCGCCGTCACAAGTCATCTGCTGTCTGCAATTTCGCTTGATCCACCAACTCCTTCAAGAGCCTCCACAAGAATAAATCAAAGGATGTCACGTCTGGCGAACAGGGTGGCTAGGTATGCGGACCTCGACGAACAATTCAACCACTTTCATTGAAATACTCGGTGACACGTCGATAGAAATGGGACGGCGAGCAGTAGTGCTGCAGGCGCACGTGTAATCTAACCTGGAAGAACGTCCGTCCTCTGAGAGAAGCGGCAGCTGGTCGTGTAGGAAACACTGGCAATAGTCTGATGTTTCACGTCCCTGACAATGAATGGCCAAATTCGCTGGTCGCAGACAAGACCGCACCACGCTTCAGCCGAAGAGCGATGTTGGAAGATGTTTGACAGGGAATGACGAGGAATTTTGTGCGACCGTACACGGATGTTATGGCGGGTGGTTATCCCATCTCGCGTTTCGTTGTCTCATCACAACCGTGCGTGTTTCACAAGCCGATTCTGTTCCAAGTCCAACGACGGACCTATAGTTGAGCGGCGAAATCGTCGGGGTGGACAGCTTGCGTGGGTGGGACCTTCCAGGCATGAAGCCCTCCACGCCACCATATGATGACTGTGTGTACATACGGTGGGCATCTCGGACTATGGCGAACCCTTCGCAGTATCTCTCGTTGGTACTAAACGCGTTGTCCTACGCTATGCTCCCCCCCCACCCCCTTCCCTTCTAATAATGGTACTATCTTCCTCTACACTCTTCAACCGCTTCTTTTTGTTCCTATCAAGTCTTCAAATGGTTAACACTGTAGGTGGCTACCAACGTTTTGGAAAGGCCTGTTGCCTCCAAAACTTCCACAACAACCTACCAAACTGCACGGTGTTACAATACAGAAGGCCACAGTCTAAAATTTTCACCGCCTTTGAAACCTCAAAGTCTCACGCATTTGCATCCGTGCTACCTCTATTCTCTCAACTGGCTCCTACATGTACCACCTAAAAACTTCATTTTTGCCATTCACCACTGACTTGACTTCATAATGGAGACCCTTTACTGTGATGTAGGACCTGAATTTCTGAACATAATTTAAATTAAAATCAGTCTTTAAAGAACCCACTTCTCGTATGAAAATACCCCATCATGCCTCTTTCCATTATCACAAACTTTTGAAAGAATATAACTGAATTATGATTCCCGGGAGTCTGACCAATACAAAAATTCCAATCAGTGCATCAAATGTCAATTTGAAGGTGTCTGATAGATCGTGATAGAACTTGGACTTTTTTTTTTGCATGTCTCATTCTTGGTTCATTTCATTACGCTTTCAGTTCCTCAGGTTCTGTAACGTCAAATGATGACGTGATCAGGGACTGACAAAGCACAAGCGGTGTGAAAGGCAGCAGCCATATAATCTAAGGTGCTGACCCAGAGTTTTCCTGCAAGGATTGAGGGAAACAAAGAAAAACCTCCGGTCTACGGGCCGTAATTAGAGACCAGGTCCTCCCAAATATGAGTGAGGAGTGCCAAATCACTCAATGGCGACAGCCGGCTCGAAATGATTAAGGCAAAAGTATAACACCCATACACGCCGAGACAAGGCATGAAATTCACACGGTTATGTAAGCGTGTTTAAGTTGAAAATTACTGCTCCAGATCAATCAGGTGTGAAATGTAGCATAACAAAGACAAAAAACAAACCACACGCTTGTCTGTAACCGTAAACTTCTAGTCTATGTTGTACATAATGAAATTTACTTTACGTAATAATATTCGTAAAGTTCGTGTTTTAACCACGGATCTACAAATTTTCCAAAAATCTGTCAGCCACTTCCAAATTCCAGGCACCACAAGGGCGACCTGAACTAAGTTTTATACTGAGGGTCCACAATTCTGTAGATAGGTGTGCTTTCTGCCCCATGTTTGTGAACTGATACACATTTCTGTATGTAAGAAAAAAACTGCAATAATTACGCTAAATGTATTAGGTGCCACTGTACAAAATTTAGTCGCCTAGGATTTGTGCAGCCCTGATTTTGACTGTTAAACATTCAATTTTTGAAAGGATTCAGTGTACAAGAACAGACTCGTGTTATCTGTACAGGTAGTCACCTTACAAGTGGCTTCAGTTCAACACTCTGAACTGCAACAGTAATCAACTGAAAATACTGCTACATCACAATTACAAAGAAGGCAGATTTTATTTGTACAGCTGAATGACAAAATAGTTTAGCAAACCTTCCTTTCCGTTTATACATTTTAAGAACTTCACAGCGGTTGTTAATCAGATGATGGCATGCTTCTAGGTTTCTGCACCGTGTATACAGGACAAATGTTCAGAAGTTTTGGAAGAACGGACTGCCACCATCTTCAGTGTTCTCTGTTCTACTCGCATGTGGTGCAATGTCACCGGATGATTGGCGTACAATGTTTTAAGACAGGATGGTGGACTGGATTTCAAGTTGCAAAAGTCCCTTCATTGGGCATTTCAACAATTAAAGATGAGACCAAATGCCGCCTTGAAATCTGGTGCACCATTTACCCAGTGACATGGTACTACATCCCAAAAGGTGACCCCCAACTGCACCACTTTGAAAGCCTAAAAACTTGCAACAGCATTATATATTTCTGCAGATGATAAAATATCTCTGCTCCTCTGAGTCATGGTCACAGAATACTGTTGGTAGTACAGCAGTACTCATATAAAATGAGGGAAGGCGGAACAAAGAAAGCACTGCTGCACCATCAATATTATTGGGTGAAACTGTCTGGTATGATCTACAAACAAACTGTAGCCAGATATAAAAGGCTCTCCTGTTCTTTAGACAGCAAAACAAAGGAGCCCAGGTTGATGAATCACATCATATTTGGAGACAAAAATTCACAATAAAAATCAAACTATTATGGAAAAATTACATTGTATACCATCTGAGCATCAGCAGCTTTATCAATAGAGCTAGAGGAGTAGAACTTCATATGCCACATTTAAATTCAATAAACGGAAGCAAATGTTAGAGCATGTGATATGCAAATGCTGCTTAGCATACCACAGCATGTGATACTTACACCACAATGAGCAGTTCTTGGCACTGGAAACTTGAGGACACAGGGTATGGTGATGTGGACTGGATTCATATTGCTCAGGATAGGGACCACTGGCTGGCTGTTATGGATATGATCAGGAGCCTAGATTCCCTGAAAGGTGAGAAATATCATGACTAACTGAGCAATGACCAGCTTCTCAATAGGGACTCCTGTTCCACGGAGTTAGTCATTATATCTACCAAATTTTCATGACGATAACACTGTTCTGAAAGGAAACAGGCATGATTATTTGTTTAAGTCATCGTATTTTAATGTAACATGAATAAAATATTTTGTAACATTCGTGTGAATGTCCATTACCCTAAATTACTTCCTGAACAAAGAGTATTTCTGTTTGTCTATCAAAGTGTTCTGGATTCTTGTGCACAAATTTTTGTCACATTTGAGAAGCCTATTTTCAAAAACATGTACGTCCAGTATTCACAACAATTCAGTTTTGATTACACAACAGTGAAGGATAAATATTTGTTTTAAATTAATTACATGCAAATCATATTTCCTTTGCACCATATTGTGTTCTATGATTTATCATCCATCTGGCTCTGCTGAATTTTTCAGAACTGTCATGTAAACAGCACAATTTTAGGAAAAAATATACATCTGATACAAAATATGCATTTTGATTTTCCCTACAACTTGTTACCTGAAACTTTATTTCATTTCAGGAAGAATTTGGCAAGCCATCATAAACATATGTGCCTGATATTTTTGTCCCATTTTAACCAAACTTTAATTTTCTCAGCAGATTTTAATAAAATTCCCAGATATAAAATGTAATGAAAATCCATCTAGTGAGGGCAGAGATGTTCCAGACAGACAGACAGACAGACAGACAGACAGACAGACATGATTAAGATTTTCACAGCTTCATAATCATGACTAATAAAACAGAAATTATGTAACCTACAGTGCCACAGCTCACTAAAATTTGACTACAATAGTTGCATCCAGTATTAGAGGTGTGTATCATGCATATTTTTCCACAGATACCTCAGTCCTTCCGAAGTGAAAATACATGTTTCTGAAAAATGCCCCTCCCTTATCTGTTCATTTTCAGTACTCTAAATGACCATATTTCCAACTAAATTACAAGGTTGTCACCAAACCACATATATGCAGAAGTATAATTCTTCAATTAATATTTTATTATGCTACACAAAACACAACATGAAAATCACAGAAGCAGACAGCTGACGTAATAAAGTGGTTATTCACTGAGATTGATACAGCACTTCAAATTTATTTTCCATTTCTTGGGTTTTTACTAAGTCTAAGTATGAAGTCCAGCAAATACATTTGCAGTTTTACATCTAATGGGTTGTTTGTTACAAAAAATCCTGGAACTCCTGCCTTTTCTAATGTAACTTGTTGATCACTAACCTGCATTCAAACAAAATACAGTAAGGTATAAAATTAATGTACTTCACAGCAAAGCAAAAATTCTGAGATATTCCAAAAGTGTTTGCAAAACGTGAATCAACAAAAATACCAGAGATGGACCATGAAAGAATGTACATGCTGAAATTCAAATTTTCAGCTGCCATCCACAAAAAAAGATTAGCTGAAGGCTCAGCAATAATTCACATATAATGACAAACAATCCTACATGATTTAATTATTACATACACCACAACAAACCTATAAGTAGACAGTTATCTCTTTGGCCTCTCTCACTCTGCTGTATTTCCTGTAATTATCTCACATTATATCACATATGGTGCAGTCTCAAAACAAGTGTATTTTGACATACTGGTATGTGTGTTTTTATTTTCTCTACAAGTTTATCAGAAACTTTTCTCAACCCATGAGAAATTCAGCATGATACTGTCATAACTTTGCATACATCTTCACATAAAGTGCCTCATTTTAACCTAACCTGAATATCCTTGAGAGAGTTCAGCTAAAAGAACCAACACAGAATTTCATAAAAATCCAGCCAGCAGAAGCCAAGTCATCCCACATTAACAGACAGACATGAAAAAGCTAAGTCACTTTTTGCATGCAAACACACCAAAAATTGACAACTGAGAGGAGTTCTACGGTCTGTGCTGAAACTGTGGGTGTCCACCCCCTTCCCTTCCCAACCCAGGCAGTGGTTCAGAGAAGCTAACAATTGGGAAACATTGCAGTGTACCTTACAGCGAGATTATACCCATCTGTCAAGCGTGACTTTATGCCTGAACCACAGGCACAAACCCAACACGCCACCCAGCCACCCACGACATAGCCACAAGCTTCAGAATATTTCTGGTTTATAGGGTGAAATATGTCATTTTATAAAAACTGTATTACCATGATCAAAGCCAATCTCACCTTTTGGTCAAGTTGAAGAACTAATTTCATATCAGTATGTTTTAATTCTTCTTTATGTTTCTGTTGTAGCAATATTCGTTGTTTCTGCCTAGCTGTAGGATCACTCGTATGTTCAAGCATATCTTGCATTTCAACTAAAAGAGGATTGCATTTCTGATAAAAAGAATCACAAACATGAACAGGTATATGTGTACATCACACATAAGTTATAACGTAACAATGTTTCAGTGGTGCAACAGAAATACAAGTCCTAAGCAGGGCTGTGGAGTCGGAGTCATGGAGTCGAAGTCAAAAGGAATTTTTGGTGGAGATAGAATCAGTAAAAATGTACTGACTCTGACCTCGATATAAAATCTTAAATAGATACTAGCTACAATAACCATCACACTTACACACAAATACAGGTGATAAGTCTAAAAGGCAGCCTGATGATTCACGTGGTGGTGATGAAATATCTTATGATACCATTTTAGTAGGTTTACCATTAATACATACTGAGCTTTTAGGAAGGAATTGGAGATCTAAAAATTGAGAGTCGGAGTAGGAGGTTTTGTGTACTGACTCCACAGCCCTGGTCCTAAAAATACCACAAAGACAAACAGAGAAACTCTACAAGAGCAGTACACAAATTTTCCACAAATCTGGCAGCCACCTCAAAATTCTATATGCCAGAAGTGTGACATGAAGCAAGCACCACACTGAGGACCAAAAAATATTAGGTGCCATGGTACAAAATTTCGTTGCGTGGGCAACCTGGCACCTAGGATTTGTGTATGCCTGCTCTGCAAGACATAAGAAAGAAGGCTGCATCACATAAAGACAGAGACAACTGAATATATGTTCATGTCTACTCAACAGCATACAACATAAAATCATAAGATAATGAGAGCTAAGAAATCCCTTGAAAATGTAGCAATGCTCACATATTTGGGAATGATAGTAGTAAATTAAAATTACATTCACAAAAGAAATTACCAGCACAATAAATGTCAGAAATACTTTGCTACCATTAAGAATACAAACAGTTGTACAATCTACTCACTGGAATGCTTGTTGATTAACTGTAACCTTTGCTGAAAAAGGTGCTTTTCAGTTACATGTTGAATTTCCATTAAACCCTTCACAATTTCAAATATTGTATCATTTAGAAGGGCATTTGCTAAACCCGAGAGAAGTTCACATGGCACTCGCTGCTGGTATTTTCTACGACAGAAAATTAGAATATTAGACACAATCAGTAATTAACAGATCTCTAATATCAACAACAATTTAATTAATTCTCATGTAAAGAGACAGCTATATATTAAAAAAAATGACAAAAAACATCAGTATTAAAATGCATGTTACTGATTCCTGTGTCCTATTATAATTTACTAATGTACTCCTGTGAAAACAATTTCAGTCTAAGTCAAAGACATTTTGATGTTCTGATACAAGCAGCTGGTTTATTTTTTCACATTTTAGAACACTGAGAATCATATTATTTGTGATCTATCGTTAACAATTTGTGCAATTCAGTGTGTCAATGAATCACAAACCTTGCTCAATGTAAATATGTAAAAGTTTAAAATAGCTTCCAGTGTGAGTTAGACTTTCAAATATAGTATTACTGACCTACAAAAATGAAACTTGTAAATCCAGCATTCTCCTGTTCCATTATGGCACATATATCAGTGGTGATAACATACATATTATGACATGACTCAGTGACAGTTCTATAAATATATATAAAGCACAAAGTTAGTGGTGAAGGGCCCGCAGCAGATGCTACAGACGCACCGCAGCCTTGAGGCTTCTTGTGCAACCCTATGATGAAGATGACGATGATGATGATTATTTTTTATCCTTTTCCTAGTAATGGAGCACCGGTGGAATGAAAGTGACAGGGGAAAACTGAAGTACTTGGGGAAAAATCTGTCCCAGTGCCACTTTGTCCACCACAAATCCCACATGGATTGACTCAGGATCAAACCCAGGCCTCCACGGTGGGAGGCTGGCAGCTAACCGCCCGAGCCATGGCATGGCCTTAAGCACAAACTTACTCTAATTAAGCAACAAGATTAACCGCTAAACATGCAATGGCTACACACTGCATTTCCATAAGCTTGATCTTATTAGACAGGATTACGTACCTACACACCTAAGCATCATACAACCCAGTTCAGTTGAGGGGGACAGTAAATAATATCTGGGCATACTTACTGCAGTAATTATGTTTGACTCAAATTAAGTTTCTTCAATTCTTATGACAACTGTGAGATAACAACATAATGGTTGTTTCAGAAACAAACTTCTGTATACACAACAGTTACCAATCACTGAAACTCGCTTGAAAACATTGGTTTTTACTCTACCTTTGATACAGTTTATTGCACAGGAGGATTTTAGCACATTTATTCACCATGCAAGCTACATATCTTCACAAATGGCTACCAAATTGAAAAATATCAAATGTGTTTCTGATTTTGCATATGAAGTAAGGAACATCACATGGAAATGTAAATGTTAAATTTTCTTAAAATTTAAAATACTGCTAATCCAGCTACAGTAACTTGGGCGTATATACCACATTGCAAGCTGCTAAATATACCCATCACCTTGTTCAGTTTGCATCACTTACCTTTAACTAGGTTTTCTACGCCTCTTTGCAGCAGGTTAGGTTACTTTTACTTACAAGGAATGGTGGAAGATAGATGGGAGGAGTCATAGAACTCCCCCTTATTTGAGTAAATGAAAACCCAGAAAAGTCTAATACTATTGGATAGAAGGAAATCAGTAGTGAACTGACTGCACAACCGTAGATAACAGACGTTTGTCAGACAAACATATATCTCAGTATAATCAGTTTACAAACACAACGCAACTTAAAATAAACCAAGTAAAAGAAATTCGATCTTACGGTGGTAATTCTCTAGCCATCAGCTGTAGCTGTTCAAGAAGAAAGTAAACCTTCTTTTGCAAGTCTTCCGGCGTAGGATTTACACTTTCCACAGCCATTATGTTATGTGGGACACAGCCTCTTAAAAAGTCCCTGAATATACGTTACGTGACACATACACGGTCTATCAGGGATAACCTACTTTTACACTTCAGTCCTTGCGAAAAATATTCCTCAGTTCCATTCCTTACACATCGTTCAGCTTCACCACACAGCCACTTTCGATATTCTTTCCTTACAAATTCAGTTACAGTTCAGAAATGTGCGCAACAAATTATCATCCGCTACTTTCGACCAATAAAAATTACGTACTACAGAAACGACATCTATATTCCTTACAACGTCACGGAATCCACAGTAATCTCAATACGAACGCATTGGAATGCTTCAACTTCAGTACGAACGGATATGCGTACGTCAAAACCGGCTACAAACACCAAGGATCGCTCGCTACTATGGGCGGTTGGCAGACCATGGGTTCCAACACAAGAAATACAGCATTAAGAAGCGAAAAATGGACGTTACACATCAGCTGAGTAGCGATCATTGTGACAGTTATCGCACTAAGCCGAACATTTAGCAAGCGTTTAATGCGCACACTTTCATGTTACTTTTAATATACAGGTTACATAATTAGTTCCACTGCGCATGATAGCTTTTATATTGATGTTGGTTGGCCTGGCCAGGAACAATCGAATTGTCCCGAAACTCGTTGGTACAAGGCTGCCAACATCAATGCATTGACATTACTAGTGGTGTAATAGTCTTCTTAATAACAATGCAACAATTAGAAATTTTAATTTAGTACATTGCATAGACCAAATGAAGGTGTAAATAGCACAGTAGCACTGAATCTATGATTGTTTGAGTCGTTTGGCCAAATATCTTTCTTGGAGTCTTGGTTAGACCACAATTTTGGAAGTTACGTTAGACATGTTTCAATGCATTAATGTCTACAGGTGAATTAACGGTTGAATTTCTAGTAAAGATTCTGTAGATTGAAACAAAATGGTGTTTCTGTCGAGAGTACTGAGCACTGGAAAAAGGGTAAGTTACACTGTCGGACTTAACCTATTAGGATAGTGATCTCAACTTACAGGTTAGGCAGTAAAGTTCACGCTAACAATCGTGGTTTAAAAAATGAACTTTTATTAAATGTTGATAAACCTCATTATAGGTTACGGTACCGAAGCAGTGGAGAAGGAGTTACCAGCTGAATTCCCTGTCCCGCAAATTGATAGCAACTTGAACTCAAATCACTCATGATAACAGATACCTTAAAATTAGAGTACTTCGCGCGTATTCCATTCTAGTGTCATATGGAGTTATTTTTAGGGGAATTCGACAGCAGGACGTATTCACCATCTAAGAGAAAATTATTACTGCATTGGTAGGAGCAGAGGAAAATGTCTCTTGTACGAAATTCCTTAAAGATTTAATTAATTTGCCTCCCCTTGCCATTCAATACCACTTCAAATTACCGTCTTATTACCGAAGTAATGTTAGCACGTAGAGTTTAATTCTCAGTACCAAAGCTGTATATCATTTTGAGGCCGTGTAGTAGTGAATGATTTCAAATTTCCTTACCGCATCCAAAATCCAAACCTTTGTATATAATTCCCAGTACACTGTACTTTATCAGTGTTTAAACAGTGCTAAATTGTAATCTTGTATCGCTCAACAACAGGATCGAAACACTGGGAAGTTCATAGATTCTTTACGCATATATGTACGAGGAGGTGCTGGTGGCATGGGTTTTCCAAAATATGGAGGAATTGGTGGAAAAGGGGGAAATGTTAATGCAGTTGCAAAGGAAGGTGAGTGGGCAATTGGATTTGGAAGTGCATTTTGTTGTGACTTCAGTGTTTGTCTTCTCCTTTGATAAAGCAGTGAACTCCACTTACTAAAGCTTGTAGTCATGGTGGTTGTGTCATAACTTAATGTCCACATGTACTTAGTCATGGACAGTGGTAAGATTTTGAACTTCAGAGTGAACTCTTCAAATATACAGAGGAGCATTCTTCACATTGCTATTTACACACACACACACACACACACACACACACACACAAAACTTTGTCACAAGACAATAGGGTGTGGAATAAGTCATAAACATACAAAAACATAAAAAATGTACAGAACTTTACATTGCAAAATACTTTAAACATTTTATATACAGTCTTAGAAGTGATTGTTATAGGTTATCAGTTATATAACAGTGAATGAAAGATGTGAGAAAAGAAGGATGGGATAGAGAAGCTATAAAAAAATTCTATTGATGCTCCTGTTCACTTAGAACTGAGGGTAGTCAAGTTATGAATTTTTCTTCATAGTAACATCATGTCTGGAATAAATGCTGGAATGGTTATGCATATCGCTAGTCTACTATGGTTTCAGTTAGTATGAAGAAGTTGAAAACAGTGAAACACAAGCTCTTGCCAAGCAATAGTTACAAAAACCCTATAATACCTGTTTATATTTTCTGTCACATTGGAGCCCCAAATTAAACATTGCTAAGGTAGTTTTGTGACATGGTTTTTCTTTCAAAGGTGTGACACTGAGGTCATTGCTTACTGAGAATCCAACAAAGAGATTTATTGCTCAAAATGGAGGGAATAGCCACAAAAACAGGATACTTGGAGAACCTGGTGCAGATATCACAATACCAGTTCCTGTTGGTGTCACAGTGGTAAATGATTTTGGAAAGGTTCTTGGTAAGAATGAAAATACATATATAGAACAAGGCCTGATCAGCAAAATGTTTGTTTAACAACAGTTTGCTTAATTTTATGTATGACATTTACACAGTAGTTATGTTAAGGGAAATCAACACTAAAGTATTTTGTACAAAATTCTGTAAGCTCTCATAATATCATATTTCATGCTGTTGCCTCCAACTGTTTATTAGCTGTAATGAAACTGCGGCGAAAGTGTATTTTATGATTGCATTATTCTTACTTCTACGAATGACAAATTTTGCATGTTTGTGCAACTTCTCTGAACTAAAGCATTTAGGACCCTCCAGTGATGTGACTTCCTGAGTCTGTTATAAGGTGTCAGGTAAAAGATGCAATAAAAAGTATCAAATTTCACCAGTCAAGATTCAAACCAGACACCTCCAGAATACAAGTCAGATGTGACCACTTGCTTGGTTATATAACTGTTCCTTGCATAAATATTTGTGTCTAGAGTTTCTCTAATTAAACCTGGCAATCACATGAGTCTCACATAAAGATGCTTCTTTCTCACTCAGGTGAACTCAATACACATGGCAGCATACTTGTGGTGGCACATGGTGGTGCAGGAGGGAATCCCCTGAGCCAGTACAATGGACAGCGTGCAAAGCCATTTTCTGTCAAGCTGGAACTGAAGCTTATTGCAGATGTGGGACTTGTTGGTTTCCCCAATGCTGGCAAGTCAACACTTCTACGGGCCATTTCCAAAGCTAGGCCTCAGGTGGCTTCATATCCATGTATGTTGCAAACCACTGTTATGTCCTGACTAACATAAGCAATGATGCAGATTTACAGTGTTATTATTTGCTACAGTCACAACAATCAAGCCCAACATTGGAGTGCTGGAGTACTCAGACCATCGGCAAATCACAATGGCAGACTTACCAGGCCTAATAGAGGGAGCACACATGAATGTTGGTATGGGTCACAATTTCTTAAAACATGTTGAGAGAACCAAACTGCTGCTGCTGGTTGCTGACATACAAGGTTTCCAGCTTGGCCCCCAGTATCCCGAGAGATCCTGCCTTGACACAGTTGTACTTCTGAACAAGGTACCTTAAGATTTGGCATGCAGAATTCTCATAGACACACAGTGGGGAAAGGCGGATGGGAGCACAATATGGCACAGAATTCTGACAGTGTCATGCATCAAAGCCACATTAAGGTTTATGTTCTTTCTTTGTGTGTGCAGAGACTGCAGATATAGTGGAAAAGTATTGTGGGTTTATATATTGTACTCGCAGAGGACATGGTTACTGTGTGACAGGTGATGTTAATCATTCAACAGCCAGTGATATTTACCTGCAGTGATATAAATTAGAAAGGAGAGGATGGGAGGAAGAGGGGTATGACAGGAAGAAGGACAAATAAGAGGGGCAGGAAAGCAATGTGGGTCAAAGGAAGCAAGATGATAAATGTATGAAAGAAGAAAGGGGGTGAGAGAACTGTTTTAAGTTAAAGGAGAGGGAGGAGGAAGAAGGAGAGGAATGACAACAGGATGGGAAAATGAAAGGGATTTGGAAGGACTATTGGAAAAATGAGGGAAGGAGATAAAGGTACACTCTGTGAAACAAAAACCAAGCGGCCTGTGATTTTGTATGTCCCGCGCCGGGAGCGACGTAACGTACAGTTGCCATCATAATTCGAGTGGTTCGTAATTTCTCCATATGTGTGCTCGCATGGCGTTTCTGTGTCTTCCATTCATTCCAATCATTCACGCCGGATGTGTATTAACCAAAGACACAAACACGTCTGCTTAATTTCAACTTAAATATAAATTAACTTTCATTAATATTCCGAGGCGTGCGGCTAGCTACCGCTCGTAAGAAGTTGGGTGTAGTATACAAGGCGGACGCTTACTTGTGTTCGCTGACAGCCAAGCACATAGAGGCACGATTCCACTGTTCTTAGCGTGCACAGTGTTTTGGTTCGAGTCCCGGTATCGACATATATATTTTTTTTATTTTTGCACAAGTCATATTCGCACAAACGCTAAAAAACGCTAAGTACACGTGGCAGTCCCACTACAGGCTTGGACAGGCCCACACAGTTCCAGGAGGTCGAGGCTCCCAGATTTCTAGACAATCGGCGCTTGAAGGTGGTAAGGTTGTCAGCCCTACGCACCGGCCGCGTTTACCCCCCAGGAAATATTCCTGGTACTCATTTCTGTTAGAGGCTGAGTCGACCCCAGGGCCATAGTGCGACCGACAGGATTATGTCAATGAAAAATCCACTGACACCATCGGGAATCGAACCCGCGACCTGCCCGTTTGTAGCGCAGTGCCTCAACCAACTGCGCCACCGCCCTTGCAGTTACACGTAAATTACATAATTATATCATTCATAAGTTACTTTTGCTTCACTTGCAAGGTTGGAATTGCGAGTGGAGCATGTATTTGTGCTATCTTTCCGTAATTTGTTGTTTACTGGCATTCTCATTTAAAGAGTCGGTATTCGAATGTGAGTGCAGACCACGTATGTCAAATCTGTTGGTGCGTGCGGACCGTACTGAGCCAAGAGATCAGAATTTGGGAAGCAGGATTTTAAAAATATACAGAAAGGAACTGTGCTTGGCTGTCAGCTAACACAAGTAAGCGTCCGCCTTTTATACTATATCCAACTTCTTACGAGCGGTAGCTAGCCACACGCCTCGGAAAATTAATGAACGTTAATTCATATTTATGTTGAAATTAAGCAGACGTGTTTGTGTCTTTGGTTAATATACATCCGGCGTGAATGATTGGAATGAATGGAAGACACAGAAACGCCATGCGAGCACACATATGGAGAAATTACGAACCACTCGAATTATGATGGCAACTGTACGTTACGTCGCTCCCGGCGCGGGACATACAAAATCACAGGCCGCTTGGTTTTTGTTTCACAGAGTGTACAAAAAATACAAAGCAGTTGGAAAGCATGGTGAAGAATGAAGATCCAAAAGAAATTACTTTCCGTGAGAGACTAACTGAGTCTGTGCATGCACTGAAACGTCACAGTGGGTCGACAGCATGTCATGAGGTCCTTAACAAGCCATATTATTGCAGTCTAACCTTTACATTAGCATTTAAAACTCAGCGTTACAATTAAACTGCATGGCATCCCTAAACAGTAATAAACTAAGAAACTGTCATTTGAATTATCAACAAGCATTATACTAGTAATATTTGCTGAGAATGGATGTTACGAAGCTAGACTGGATTGTAGTTCTGAAGCAGAATTAAGTAATGGTGGTGACTGGTGCTTGAGTTGAATAATTTTGTGTATGTATAGTATGTAATTTACAGTGTCTCAAGTCTTGTCAAGTGAGCCAATGTGGTATACTGTGTAGGAACTGGAGCTGTACCGAGATGATCTGTTGGACAAGCCAGCAATGCTTGTGGTTAACAAAATGGATGTGGCTGGGGCACAGTTAAAGTATGATGAGGTTAAGAACAAACTGAGGAATCTAGCAAGTAAGTGCTTCATTTTACTGAACATGCAGGTCTGCAGATTTCATTTCTGCCATGCATTATAAAGAAATGTGGTTACAGAACTTTATTCCTATAGTAGAGTGTAAATATATGAGATCTCATGTTTCCATTAGTGTTGATATTGAGGATTTTGGCCTTCTGGGATGTTTGCTGTGTAGCAGGGTTAACCGAACCCACCATTTCGAAGACGCTATTTTCCTTTGAAACATCAGGATCTGTTAAACCGGCTACACAGCTCAACATCACAGAAGAGCAGAACTCTTTGAGTGGAAATATGTTTGCTATGTGACAAAAAGGACCAAATCATGGTTGTACAGCATTAAGAGTTTGTGAGGCCCAAAGTTCTTTCTTTTTTAGGTGTACGTATTTGAGGGAAAGTTAAGATCTATTCAGAATGTACTAGAAATATTGGAAATACACAGTCATTCTATTAGACAGATTTTTTTTCAGAAACCAGCTCAAAAATAAAATATAGTTATTAATCTTGTTGGATTCATTCATTCATTCATTCATTCATTCATTCATTCATTCATTCATTCATTCATTCTTTCTTTCTTTCTTTCTTTCTTTCTTTAATTCTTGGATTATTTAATGATGCTGTTTCAGCTTCATATATTATGTGTATTTGAATTGTAGGATGCGTGTGAGTAATTAAATAAAAAACATGTAAATGGAAGTGGGCACAGTTTGAGACACTGTCCAAGAATTAGGTAGGAGGCCTGAGGGAAACTGTAAAAAATAACTCTTGGGCAGGGTAGCATCTCCAGGATAATATTTATGCTGAGTTTATGCAGGAAGTAAAGCACCAGGTTCATGTTCAGGCTGACCATAACCCTACAGAGAGTACCTGGTTGGGACCCAGAACCATTCCTGTATAATGATGTTTATTGTGTTTGAAAGTGAGGGCCAGTCAAGAAATGGTTACAGAATAATTACCAAACCACATGCTTCTACTCACATATTTTCAATTGCAAAGCTGTGTATGTTGCAGATGTAGTTGGTGACTACCCAGAAGAGCTGCGCCCTGAGCGAGTGTTGAACTTTACAGACATTGTAGCAATCTCTGCCGACAAAGACCCCAGGGGAGTAGAGAAACTAAAACACAGAGTACGTGAAGTGTTGGATTTCCATGCAGCACTGCAGCAGGAAGACTTAGAGACAAAAGTAGTTGCTACACTACGAGCACAAATGACTCCTAAAGGCCCACAAATGCTGTGAATGGTCACCTTACTGTGTGCAGTTGGTGACAACTGAATGAAGGCTTCATCAGGAAAGTAATGCATGTATTATGGGTATATAAAGACTTATCTTCATTTATATAGCTCGGTTTTGACCAGCGTCCAGTGTTTTTCTTATCTGATATGTGAAGATATGCTTATGACATCATCATACCTGTGTATATGTTTGTCTCTTTCTCCCCCTGCCAATAAATTTTGAACAAGTGAACAGATATTCATTAAATCTGGTATGACCATATGTAATCAGGGACCACCCAACCTTTATAATTACTAATGCTCCGTCACTGACAACACCAACATGTTAGCTGTGCAGCATTAACATAAAGTGCTTGTTTTTGAGTGCACACACTGACTGGCACAGATGCTGGTCATACCTGAGACACTCACATAGCAGTCATTGGCTCTGCTGACTCTGTTGTGTTAACACTTTCCTTCCGGCCACCATTTAAACTTTTAAATCCCCCGTGCCGAGTGATTTTAGGGGCATTGAAAAAAATTTAAAAGTACGGCATTTTGTGTTGTAATAATACAAAATTTTTTCACGCCATCGCAGAAGGTTTGCTGTATCTCGTGCACAAAAAATGGAGTACTTACGTGGATTTGGAGTCTGACACCACAGGCGGAAATTCTGAGGCCAGAATCACGAATTTTATAAGTCACTAGAAGGCCACTTCAATTTACAAATCTCGCAGAGATTAGGTTTTTGCGGCTCGACCCATGAAAATGAACGTTACTCTCACTCCCAGTAATTCAGGCCTGTGTGGTAAACTTCAAAACGCTGCCCTACACAATGTCCTACATCACATTTTCGACAGTACATTGTCATGCATTTTTTTACAGTCATCCTGGTTTGGCGCTTGTTTCTCTCTGCACACATGCAACATGAGGGCTGAGACTTTCCTTTCAGCTTAGCGTGTGTTGCAGGAATCCTATATAAAAAATAGTCTCTCCCTATGAGTCTGCCTGCTGGACTGCTGGTCTGACCTTGTACTTGAGGTTCTGTGCCAGCACTAGCGAGCAGTCCTTCAGCAACTTTTTCATAGAAAAACAGGTCTGTGCTAAAGACTATTTCAAATATGTCCAAGGGAGAGCTGTCTTGAGTTATTTGGTAATTTTTATTTATCCCTGGTACTCCGGAAAACGCAGGTTTCTGAATCTTGCGAATTTTTTCTATCCATCCTAACTCCAAATCTGTATTTGCGCATTTAGGAATGGCCCTGTGTTCTCTTCCTGCCTCTGTCTGGCTCAGGCTGCACAATTTCTTCCTCTGCCTCTTCGCTACTACTGCTGCTAAAGGGTGAATTTGCTTCGCACGTTTCACTGTTAGAAAGTTCACTAAAACTACCATCGTCTGAGCCCAAATCATTAACAATTTCACTTATTTTATCAGTTCCGATCAACTTTTATGTGAAGAATTTTCTGAAATAGAACTCGGGCCAGGATTTTCCATGTTGCTAGAGATGCGCTAAACATCAACTAACTACAACCACAGCTCATTGATAGTTTTCGGAACCACATGCTGGGAGAGGGGTACGTGATTCATTGTGTCTGGTCTCACGTTTCAGCTGCGTTAAAACAAAGGCATGCTTTCAGTCAAACGTCAAAACAGTTTGTTGTGCAAGCGTTCTGTCACCCAGTCCAGCATGCACACTACGGAGTGTTGCAGGAAGCGGCACATAGCCACTGAAACTACAGTCATGGAGGAGTAGAATGGTATAAACGGGAAGCCAGTATCTCCAATAGTTTTTTTTTAACGAATTTATGAAAGTCGGGAAGTACTAGTACTCCGGCCGGACAGGTGGCGTGTGAGGCCACGGAGTACTAGTACACCGCACGGACGGAAAGTGTTAAAACAATTGTAAGGTATAGTTTCATGATACATTATCTTAAAGTCAGGTTTCAGTTTGGTCTGTAGGTGGATGACTGACAGACAAACACTAATATGGACATGATGATACCATAGGTGTGTGTGTTTGAACCATTTCATTTGCAAACACAGTTGCATTGTCATTTAATAATATTTGATGTATGTAAATAAACAGTGTTGTAAATAAACATCAGCACATTTGAGATTTACATGAGAGAAGGTTTGTCAAACCCAGCTGAGATATATCCCTGATTTCTTACATCCTACCCATCCCTCATGCTTATTCTGCCTTTCTTTTCTTTTCATCCACCTTGTTCTACATTGCTGCGCGCTTGTAGCATTTGGAAGGAACCAAATTCAATTTTCAGAAACCCTTTAGCAAGCTGCCTCTGTTGTCTCCTGACCTCTGATTCAACTAATGACATGAATACTGACTGGTTGACTTTCATAATAATGGGTACAGACCCCCACCCTCCCACACTCAGTACAGTTAAACTTCCACTTGTCATGGTGACGATGCCTCAATATACAATCATGAAATTTGTACGACTATTTAACTTCACAAATATGTGATGTTGGTTGAAGTATTTTTCAGGGAAATATAAAATAACATAATGTCTACTGTGGAAAATATTTTGCTTTCATTACTGTCACTAATGATTATTTGTAAGCTGGTATGTTAAATACACAGTATTTGGTAACATGTTATGAACACGTACTGGTATTATGAATAACAATAATAAGACGTAATGATGAAATTTAAAGTTGCCAAGTGCTGACGACCATACCATGAAGGCATACTGGGAAGGGGAGGTTAGCTTTACACTTTCTTAGCCTTGGCACGAGGTGGCAGTGAGTGGTCAGGTTCAAGTCTGGCTCCTTCACCCACAGGAAAGAGCCCCCCCCCCCAATAACCACTGACTGGGAGATTGAGTGGGACCCAAAACCAGTGTGCACACTTTTAGACGAGAAAAATATCTTGTCCCTGCCAGGAATGGAGCCCCATTTCTGCGGTCATCCTGCCCATACCCTAGTTACTAAAACAGCTCAACTATTCTGGCTTCTAATGTAAAAATGCATGAGGTGTAATCATTCAACATACTGAGTGCTACGATGTGGTACTCTTTTAACATTTGTTTGTATGTAACTACAAGTATGTTGCATGCATTTGTTCAGATTTCACAATCTTTATGACATGTCAGCATTGTGATATTAGTGTACCCAATAAAGAAGTGGTAGTTTTATGTGCTAGAGCATATGCAGAGGTGCTAGTGTTGACTGTGTTGAGGAAGACCACGGAATTGGTGAACAAAGAGTACATTCCCTGCTATACCTGCTAAAGCATATCATTCTGACAAACAGGGTCAGATTAAGGGGAGGGGCAGCTGCCCGGGGCGCCAACCTATAAGGGGCGGTATGGCGTCTCTGGAATAATCAGAAATATGATGCTAGTAATCACAGGTTTCCAAAACATAATTGGGTTTATTAAAATGCAAAGATTAGGTTGGTTAGGCCATGTCAAACGCATGGCTGATGATAATAATGTTTAAAAGATCAAGAGATGGAAACCCATGTCGAAAAGACCAATTGGAAGGCCTAAGATACTTTGGGAAGATCACGTTTTGGGAGATATAAAAAGCATGAAAATATGTGCTTGGAAGAATGTAGCACAGAATAGAGACAGGTGGAAGAAAGTGGTTGAGCAAGCCAGAACCTTGTATAGGTTGTAGCGCTTTATAAGAAGAAGAAGAATCACAGGTTTCCACACGCGTACAAATTTCTGCGAAGATTAGCAATTTGGGCAGCTGCCCTCAACAATTTTCGCCAACCCTAGGCCGAAAAACTTTAAAGAATGTCGGTTCTAAGGGGCGCCAAATTATTAGAATGCCCGGAAGGCCCACATGTCTCGGAGAGGCCGTCTCATAAATATGTACTGCTCCCGGAAAGTAAGAACTGGCTGGGTGTAAAAAGTGTTTCACGAATTTTTAAAAAATATCCTTATTGCAGCATGTTGGTACCTACATTAAACTACTACTTGACATAGTCGCCATGTAAATTAAACAACCTGTCATATAATGAGACCAGCTTTTGTGTGCCTTCATCGAAAAAGGTCGCCACCAAGCCTTTCATCCAGTACTTGCATGTCTTTTGTCTCTTGGTCACCCCTCAGACTCTGCCCAGTCAAAAATTTTTTGAGGTGGAGAAACAAGTGACAGTCACTTGGTGCAAGGTCAGGACTCTATGGAGGATGCTCGAAAATTGTCCACTTGCACAGTTCGCGCCCCTACTTTGTTCGTCGTGCACATTAGTCCTGCCTTCTTTGAATAACCGACATCATTTCTTCACATTCCCTTCGTCCCTTACACCTTCACCTTATGCTTCAACGGTGTGCCTCTAAATTGCGGACGGGTGACGATTTTTAGCAGTTAAAAATCGTACCACCGACCGCGCTTCACAGATATCGGGATTTTCGTGTTCATCTTTACAGCGAGAAGGGGGAAAATTATGGCACCGCACTACGCAGGATACGTGTTCCCCTTAACAAACTGAAGACAACTGGCCTTCACAGGAAGTGAGTGCGTCCATTCTGACTTTCTGGGCGCGTTTCGTTTATCAGTATCTAACAAGAATTTTTAAATCAGATTCACTTCCTCAAGAATTGTCTCTAGCTTGAGCACCAACAGCAGAGATGATGATGATGATGATGATGATGATGATGATAACGATGATGATCATGATCATCACCATCGTCGTCGTCGTCGTCATCATCATCATTATTAGCGCAACGGCCCTCCAAAAGCCAAGGCCTTCGTTAATTGCTTATCCCAGATTTCCCGGTTCAAGTTCCAGTTCCGCATTCCGATGGCTTTGCTATCATCGTCCACTCCGTCCTCCTACCTAATTTTCAGTTTTCCCCTTCCCCTTGCGCCTCCTGGATTACTAACGAGGATTCTCTTCGCAGGCCTATCTTCTTCCATCCTAATAATATGTCCTGCCCATCTCAGCCGTCCCAACTTTATCAACGTGACTATACCCACGTCACACAATGTAAAGGGCATATACCTCCTTACTGTTTCGTAAGCAAAGGCAGAGATACTCACACAATTTACTTTAAAGTCTGTATTTGCTGACGACAGGAGCTGCTCCTCTTCGCGTATAAATAGCAAGTGATATCATGTTTACTGTGCATCATGCACCTTAACAACACAGAAATGGATTCGTATATGTTTCATTCTTTGAAGATTAGATTGCTCTGTCAACAACGTTATCTTCTCTGTTTACTTTGGTGTTTTGTACAAATGTTATGAAATTCCTTGTCACCAGTTTGAAAGGAAGTAGCATGAAACTAAAAAGGATAAATGGAAACGTGATAATCTAACAATAAATGCAAACTAATATGTGTCCTTATCTAGCCGTTTTATATATGACAGCCTTAAAATTAAAAAAAAAAATCCAGAAATGTATTATCAATGTCATGCAACCAAATGCCTGGCTGTCCTTTCTGTCCATACAGAATAGTTTGCAGAAAGACATTCTACAATTTAGAGTCAATATACTGTATTTTACTAAACTTGATTTAGCTGTGACCTCTGTGTGCATTCATTCAAAGGCAAATTTACGATACATATTATAGATAACAAACTGTACCGACTACGCCACTCTGGCTCACGTCTCATAAAACATTACCATAATTCAAAACGACCACGGAAAATTTTACAGAGATTTAGCACAGCCCCTCATGTAGGACAGACATCTTGTCACCTTATTCTGTTATTATCCACACAAACATATATGGACGGCCAGGCGTAGTTCATCAACAACTGTCTCCAGTAATGTCTCACGAACTTCTTTGTGAAAATTTGACCAGACTCAATTTGTATACATTTACAATTCAGGCAAGTGTCAAACCATTTATTGTCTTTAATGGAAGCATATTGCGTTCTGTGCGATATCTGAACTGAATCTTTATCACAAATGACAGTTGATTTACTGCAACGATAGTGCGGTTGGAATTCAATGACTGACCTGTGAAAGTATAAAGCCTCCAACAATAAAATAACTCCTGCCAGAGCAGCGCCGTCCTGAAGCACGACCACGACCGGGTAGAATTCCGTCACGCTGCTGCATTGCCGAAACATGTTGCTTCCTGTGGCATCCATATTTTGAACGGCCGAGCTAGCAGCCCGACATTTCGATACCAGTTCACCCTAAAATGATTTCACAAATTTAACTTTCAGCCAACTGGTGCGTATATTTAAATTTTAGCGCTTCATTTGCGAAAGACATGAGGCTTTTTTGAACAGAAAAAGACAAAATTATGAAATAAACGGCATTTTTTAAATAAAACGGAGATTATGCAGCGCGTCTTTAAAAAGTCAGCAAATTTCCTTATTGCCTAAATATAAAAATGAATTTCTAGGGGTGTTTTCCTACGTGCTTTTCCATTTGGTAATGCAGGTATTTAAAAGCTTACAGTAATACTGTTATTAAAGTAACGAGCTTAAACATAAGTATGCAGTGCAATAAAATGTCCAGAAAGGCTTCAATTCTTAAATTATTCTCAAAACTATATCTACATACTTTTTTTAATTTACTGATATTTTTAATGGACAATTGTGTATAAGTATTGAAACCCAAATATTAAGAAGTTCCTGCAATGAAAGTTTGAGTAAAGTGACATATCGTAATTGAAGGATTTTAAAACTTCAGATTATTTTTGGATCTTATTTAGTTTACCTTGCCATAGTTAATAAAAGTCCTACACTGTATTCGTTTGAAGTTACTTAAGGATAAGTAATGTCCATAATGTAACAGCCAATTTCTCGTTATTTTTAACCATTTTTCGTGTAATAATATGAAAGTACTGCTGTTTCATTAAGGAAAACATCCATAAGTTTCTATATATTAAATTCTGGGTTTGTTTTACCAATATTCAACTTACCTATTCACCCACGACTGCAGCTTCTGTGTTCGCATTTGATCGTTCCCATTCCAGCTCTGACTGCGGACGCCTGTCCATCCGCACGAGAACACAGGGCTCTAATGAAACGCCTCAAGAGTTCTGGTTGCGCGTAAACATTCGTACAGTCCGTAAGCCTGGCAACTTGGATCTTGGAAGGTGCTAAAGGGACGTAGATAGTGTGGGTTGTGAGTTCTGCGTGGCGAAACATTATGGTTCAGAGACTACTACCTGTGCAAAAACATTTGTCCTCTACGTACTGCAGAAATTTCTTAGCTTTTCTAGCGGCCAGTGTACTTGGGACGGATGGTTTTTATTGTAAACACATTCAAACACGTAGTGCCTCATACTTACGGCTTCCTTCCTTACCCACACAAGCTTCAATTTAACAGTCCTGGACTGTAGTAGTCCATTTCTGTTGATGTTCCAAATAGTTTTCTGTCTCCATCTATACGCGAGGTCATTGCGACTGCTTTTATCCGCGTTTAAAATAATGCAGACACCGCGAAAATAGCCTCAGTAAATGAACTTCCTATTTTGATTTCTCCCATCCTCAGACTTCTCATGAACATAGAATTACGCTGGAGATACCCTCTTCCTCACTTCTCTGTAGACATCAAAGTGTATGCTGGAACAGCAGCCCGCTGACATCCTGTATGCACATTATGACAGTACTTACTGTCAGGAGCATTACGTGACGGTAAGCAGCCTGCTGCGGGACCATCACAACCGCCTGGGCAGCTGGCGGTATTCCTGGTGGATACGCGTCTGGCGAGTGCAATTGTTGACTTAGGCTTATACGTATATAAAGGATATACGTACAGGAAACATAGGCGTGTATATGCCACATACGTAGACCTATAGCCTACGCACAACCCCAAAGGAAGAAATCTAACGGGTTTAAGTCCGGTGAACAGGCTGGCTATGCGATTTATTCACATCCATCACTTCAAGTTCTTCGTATCCTCTATTGCAAAATATGGAGGCGCTGCATCGTGTGGTATGCCGAGCCCGTTACTGCATAAGATTTTGATACTGACCCACTAATTGATAACAATCAAATCAATTAAACATTTAAAAATAATGGATTAATTGACGCATTACTGGCTAATATGAATATTTTCTTGCCATAGACACATCACCAAATTTACTGATACACAAAAGGAGCTGTTTTTTATGCATCTCAGTGTATTATATACATATATATGTATGTATGTATGTATGTATGTATGTATGTATGTATGTATGTATGTATGTACGTTGGCCTATGTATGTGTATATATGTGCTTGAAATCTGAACCTAAAATAAATTGACTCAGTCCTCTTCCCAATTAGACAAGGTGAAAAGAGACCACGGAAATTTAGTGAATTCATAAACTGCGTGTACATTCAATAATTAAATCTAAGTTCGCTATTCGGAAAATACGAATGTAGCTGGTGACTTTGGGTCTTAATGATTAAGTAAAATAGTCTGTTGTTATATAATTTACCAGTTCATCCATTAACCGTGGCAATCCTTATGGAAGGTCATGCATACATACACGAAAATATTTTGAACTCACTTAAGCTCAAAGAAGCACACTAAAGTAACTGTGACAATCAGAACAACTGCCACAATTAGAATACCGTAACACACAAATCGCTTATTCACACTCCTGG
>BLKM01007727.1:0-12239 GCA_013340265.1 Coptotermes formosanus | reverse complement strand
TAGGCTTTAAAGGGTTAAAGACGGAGCCTGTCTGTTTTATATAAGGACTCAGTGTGTACCGCGCTGTAAACACTCACCACTTCGGTTATAAAAACCAGTCTCTTAATGTTTTATAAGGCAAAATTTGCTGTTTGTTCTGAGACCCGTACAAAACACATAAATGCAATGTGGGCACCACGTAGAATTTTTTAATGTTAAACCTGGTGGTACGTAAATTTACCGCTAGGCTTTAAAAGGTTAACCAACAAATGCACAATATTTTTATTTATATAATTATATTACATTAAAACGTGTAGGAGTTTGCAATTTTTTGATGTAAGATAACTATGTAAATATAAAAATTGTGCATTTATTGGTTAATTAATCATTATTAATTAGTCATTTTTAATGCCCGGAACGAATTACACGAAGTTGAGACGCTTTTTAAATCGTAAATTGAATAATTATATAATTGTCCTTAGTTTTTACGTGCTTTTAGTAATGCTTAATAGACTCATGGAACTAGGTAAATGCCTGTTTTGCACATAAAATTGTCCCGTTTCATGTAATATCCACATTAAAAGTTCATTTGAATCCGTTAAATAGGGCATATTATCTACGAATTCTCCCAGGATACATCTTGTTTGTTTAATAGTTGCCGCACTGACCCAAGTAAACCATTCAGGTTCTTGTGTTGATTATAAGGTACCTACTTCGCGCATGCGCGATGCTTCTGTCTTCTACAGAATGTCACGTGCAGTACGTAGACATGCAGTTGTGACTGTCCTCTGAAGAGGTCGCTTGATACAGGTACCAACAAATGTACACATTTCTGCAAAGTAGTTGCTACCTCCATTAACATAATCGAATGACACGTCAATTTCCCCTGACGGGATCTGTGCATCAAACACTGCAAGATCTTAAGTCCTATATTTCATTGAACAGGACGTAACTGTGAATTTGACGCTACCCATCCCGTTGTGTGTACAGACTTACATAAGTAACACTGCGTGTTCTATCTGACACAACCTATGAAAAATTAAAATATAATAAAAAATAAAAGTAAAAAGTAAAAGTAATAAATAATAAAAAATAAAAATAAAAGTTAAATAAAAATAATAAATAATAAAAAATAAAAATAAAAGTAAAAAGTTAAGTAAAATAATAAACAATAAAATAAAAGTAAAAGTAAAAAGTTAAGTAAAATAATGAACAATAAATAATAAAAATAAAAGCAAAAGTTAAGTAAAAATAATAAATAATAAACAATAAAATAAAAATAAAAGTAAAAAGTGAAGTAAAATAATAAAGAATAAATAATAAAAATAAAAGTAAAAGTCAAGTAAAATAATGCATAATAAACAATAAATAATAAAAATAAAAGTAAAAAGTTAAGTAAAATAATAAATAATAAACAATAAATAATAAAAATAAAAGTAAAAGTTAAGTAAAAATAGTAAATAATAAACAATAAATAATAAAAAATACAAATAAAAAATAAATGTAGGTTGTGTCCGAAGGAATACATAGTGTTAGTTATGTAAGTAACTATGAATGTTACGGTAAACTTGTAGTCTATGCAGGGGAAGGATTTCCTTCCATTGAGATCTCAAATCAAGAAGATGCATATCTAGGAAGGAAGCACTTATTTGCTGAAATTAACATAGCATTCCTGACCCGAACCGAAAGAGCGGTACGGCGGAAACCATGCATGCAGCTATGTAAACATATTTTAATATCGTTTCCTGAAAGAAAATGAAAGTAAATTTAATATAAAGCAGGTATATATGCACGTGTGCCTCCGTGGCTTTTGTTCTTTGCTAATGTCTGACTCACTGGAGCGATTTTAGATGGAGTCCAGCGTAAGGTATGCATTTTTTAAATTTTACTTATCAACAGGATTCTGCTAGTAGATGGTGGTACAGATTGAAAAGGTGTGTGCCTTTTGGTTAGAAATTCAGTTGATATATGACACTGTGTGTGTCGCTGTCGCATTTCATTCTGATGTCCATACGCCGTGATGGTTGAAGAGGGCGTGTCGGTAATTCAGTGTGTTCGTGGAAGGAGGGTGATGGGGTCCATTTAAACCTTTAAAGACGAAGCGTATCTGTTTTATATAAGGACTCAGTGCGTACCGCGCTGTAAACACTCTCCACTTCGGTTATAAAAACCAGTCTCTTAATGTCTTATAAGGCAAAAGTTGCTGTTTGTTCTGAGATCCGTACAAAACACATAAACGCAATGTGGGCACCACGTAGACTTTTTTAATGTTAACCCTTTAAAGACGAAGCGTATCTGTTTTATATAAGGACTCAGTGCGTACCGCGCTGTAAACACTCTCCAATTGGGTTATAAAAACCAGTCTCTTAATGTTTTATAAGGCAAAAGTTGCTGTTTGTTCTGAGATCCGTACAAAACACATAAACGCAATGTGGGCACCACGTAGAATTTTTTAATGTTAAACCTGGTGGTATGTAAAGTTACCGCTAGGCTTTAAAAGGTTAAAGACAGGCTTTTTAGACGCGTTCGCAAAATTGCGAAAAGCTTTGCCATGACTGTCTGTCTGTCTGTCTGTCTGTCTGTCTGTGTGTGTGTGTGTGTCTGTCCGTCCGTATGGAACAACTCGGCTCCCACTGGACGGATTTTCATGAAATTTGATATTTGAGTATTTTTTAAAATCTGTCGAGAAAATCCAACTTTCATGGAAATCTGACAAGAATAACGGGTACTTTACGTGAAGACCTATGTACATTTATGATAGTATCTCGGAGAATTTTTAGAATGAGAAATGTTTCACACAAATTATGTAGTGAAAATAAGAACACAAATTTTATGTTTAATAACTTTTTATCCGAAAATCGTGCCGTGTATGAGATAATATCTAAAAACAAGGCAGGGCCAGACAGGCCACCGATGACAATATAATACTGCGCATGCGCTTTGCATGCTGCATGACTAATGTTACCAACATACTCTCAGAATATGTAACATTTATTGCTTTTCTACGGCAACAATGGTGACGCGAACGCGCGTCAGTGTTACGTTATTTGTACATTGCCTGCGTTGTTTAACATTGCTTTCGTCAATTTTAAATCAGAACTAACTTAGGCAGCACATCTGTTTTACAATCTTAACCAAACAGATGTTTTTTGAAAAATAAATGTTGTCAAGTGACGAAATTTGTAGCAGCAGCAAGTCGACGTAATTCGTGCTGGAGCATAAGCGTGATGACTACAGCCATTCGTACAGATGTAATGGGTTCCAGGAACTTCCACGGGGTTAAAGCGGACGAAGCCTACAACCTACTTTTCTCCTGAACCCCATTCCGATTTTAAGAACGACTGGAGGGCCGTACAAGGCTCAGGCAGTAAGTCGCCTGTTGTTAGCCTGCAGCATCGTGTCTATCCGAAGCCAGTCCGTGTGGGATTTCTGGTGGACAAAGTGGCACCTGGCCAGGTTGTCCTCCCCGTTTTTTGGTTTCCCCCTGTCAGTATCATCCCACCAATGCTCCCTGCTCATTTATTCATCAGTGACTGACGCTGTGTAATGTTAGCAATTTACAGCGTCGTTAAATAAACATATATAAAAAAGACGGAAACATACAGAGGTTTCATTCATGGAGCGCGAAGATGAATAGATGGAAATTATAGGGAACAAAATAATTACTGTAAACTGTCCTTCGAACATGATGACGCGTTAGACGATGCTTGCATTAGACTGCGTGTGAAAACAGAAAATGCTGTGGGATGTGGTGTATAAAACTGTCAGATGAAATTAGTCTTAGCTCACGCAAAAACACAAAAAATTTTCTCACGCGTTCTTCTTCTTCTTCTTCTTCTTCTTATTCTTCTCCTTCTTCTTCTTCTTCTTCTTCTTCTCCTTCTTCTTCTTCTTCTTCTTCTTCTTCTTCTTCTTCTTCTTCTTCGTGGACCCTAGCAACATCCAAAACTGTTCTCCACTGTTCTCGATCCTGCGAGTTACGTCTCCAGTTCCTTACGCCCATGTTCTTTACATTTCCTCAACTGACTCAAGCCACCTCAGACTCTGTTTTCGCACACGTGAACTGCTTCCTGGTTTATGTAAAATTAGCTTTCTGCAAGGCTCCAGCTCTTGCATTGTAAAGAGCTGTCCACGACACCTCAGTCTTCCTAATTTTGTCACTTTGACTGTGTCTAATTCATCGTACGTAGTATAGCGCTTATTATGTCTTGTTCTCCATATACCGTCCTCGTTAATAGGGCTATAAATTATTCTTAATATTCTCCTTTCAAAAATTTGGAGCACATTTCCATCCTTTGAGAGAGGCCAACTTTCACTTCCATATGTAAGTGTACGTATATGCGAGGGTACGTCTCATTCAAGGTGCCTATATGAAAAATTCTGTTCGCGCAGAGGCACCTGATCCCTCTCTACACTAGCGTTGTTCGTAACGCTAGGGATGTTCTGTGTTTACAACAGATTTGCCATACTTGATTTATGATTAACAGTGATATCCAACCGAATTTCACACAGATTTCGGTTCAAGAAATGTGGAAATTCCGGGTGGAAATTAATTTACGCCCCAAAGTATAGTACGGTTCTTACTCAACCGATTTTCATGAAATTTATTCTTCTTTGACAACTTTTTCTAACTAACATTTGTATTAAATTTCGTCAAAATCTGACTGCTGGTTTAGACGCTGGTACTAGGTAAAGGACACGCGACAGGAAGCGTCCTTTTTTTTTACTTCGTAAAAAAGAACAACTAACATTTATGTCGTTATGCGAAACATAAATGTGTCCAGAACAGAACGCATTTTAAAATCAATTTACTTAGAGCTTTGTTGAGTGACATTTCCCGAGACTGTTACAGCAAAACTACGGTGCGCAGTGGCTGTATTTGCTTCATCATTCACAGTTACATTGCAGGATACGCCACTGAGACGAAGATTCTGCTTTGAACTGATTTTATGTCACAATATCTTGGGTCACCTGAGGATAAATCTAAGATGACCTCTCTTTATTTGAACGGTGACGAACACTTGATTTCCCCTCTCCCCGGCCACATTTTGTTTTCCAAACTGTGCGACCGTCACAAGATCCTGCTGTACACGGTGTAATCCTCTTTTATGTAACACGGAACTCAAGTTTAAAGCGTCTATACCGAGTGTTTTGCGCGCAAAGGTTATTGTCTGAGTGAAAACACCAGTAACTAATTTTTAAGTTGCATGTTTCTAGCGATATCCTTGCTGTCAATCTGACTCCACGTGTTTTTTTCCTTATCGTAATTACACTCTCAGTGTATTCTTGTTTTTTTGGTATGTGTGACCAAGTTTCCCTGCTGCCCTAAAAGAACAGGTATTTACAGCATTTTGTCAGGTTATCTATTGCGGCCTTGTTTGTTCCTGTCATGTACCTTAAAAAGTGTGCTGAACTACACCGAAGTTGCGTCAGTTGTGACGCTGCTTTATAATTGTGAGATTTCAAAACTTTTATTCCATAATGTAAAGACTAAGCTGTCCCTAATTTAATGTGTTCCATGTCCGTGCACTATATTATACAAAAACACTAATCACCAATAAATGCACAAAGAGAGTTTTATCATCAATCGTAACACGCTCCTACATGTTTCGACCCTGCTGGGTCATCTTCAGGGAGAACTTTCCGTTGTCATTACACTAAGGGTGCACTTTATAGTTGAGTGAGAATGCGCTGTTGACTGTGTACTGCGTTGTTTTTGGAGGCGTGAACTGTCTGCGGTCCCGGGCTGCAGCCCGCGACCGCAGAGAGTTCATGCCTCCGGTACACAGTACACAGTCAACAGCACATTCTCACTCAAGTGTAAAGTGCAACCTTAGTATAACGGTAACAAAAAGTTCTCCCTGAAGATGACCCAGTAGTGTCGAAACATGTAGGAGCGTGTTACAATTGATGATAAAACTGTCTTTGTGCATTTGTTGGTGATTAGTGTTTTTGTAAAGCTGTCCCTGTCTATGTCACTACGTAAATTCTGCTTTATTGTGAATCGTTACGACTGGGGACAAAAGTTGCTAAGCTCCTAGTGAAAGTCTGCAAACTGTGGAATTTTAAAATAGTCTGAAAGTGGAGACACTTGCGATGCGCCTTAGATGGACGGACGGACGGACATGTTGTCCATAGAGCAGCTTGTAGAGAACACCTAGGTATGAGACAGGTCACTGCCGAGACCCAAGAGTTTGATTTATATTGTTTTTCATCTGTTCCCATCATCTCAATTGTCACTTCGTTACCCTGAACAAGAAGCATTCCTGCAGGTGGTGACTGTTCTCTTCAGACGTCACGTACCTTTCGTTCCTTGTTAAGAATTAGACCCCTTGTGCCCTTTAGGTTCAGAAATAAGTTCTAAAACTGCATGCACTCGGGGAGTGCCAGCTGCCGTTCGGTCCAGAATCTGTCATCTTCCGGTTTTGCTATCCAAAGGTATAAAGGTTCAGATATACAGAACTATAATTTTGCCTGTTGTTTTGTATGGGTGTGAAACTTGGTCTGTCACTTTCAGGGACGAACATAGACTGAGGGTGTTTGCAAATAGGGTACTGAGGAAGATATTTTGGCCTAAGACGGACGAGGTGACAGGGGATTTGAGAAGACTACATAACGAGGAGCTTTATGATCTGTACTCCTCACCGCATATTATTCGGGTGATCAAATCAAGAAGAAGGAGATGAGCGGTGCATGTAGCACGTATGGGGGAAGGGTGGGGTACATACAGAGTTATGGTGGGCGGGTGGGACCGGAAGGAAGGAAGGAAGGAAGGAAGGAAGGAAGAAGACCACTTGGAAGACCTACGCGTAGTTGGTGGGATCATATTAATATTGATGTTTAAGATTTGGGATGTGGAGCCACGGACTGGATTGATGTGGCTGAGGATAAGGACAGGTGACGGGCTCTTGTGAATGCGGTAATGAATCTTCGGATGCCATAAAATGTGGGGAATTTCTTGACTAGCTGAGAAACTATAAGCTTCTCAAGTAGGACTCTGTTCTATGGTGTTAGTTAATTACCTATTATTCCTTTACGTAAGCCTATTTGGTAGGACTCCATGAACAGTGGTTTGATATGCCGCATAGCCTGTACCCACACGGGAAAACAAGCACAAAAAGGTGTATATACGTGTTTAGAGTAAGTTTCGATCCCACAATACCAGTGTTCGAGCGGTCGAAGATAGCACACGCCTTAGACAAGGCGGCCGCTTTAGTCCGCCCCTACGCGTCAGCTTTACGTGTTTCATTGCAACACAAACAAACTGAGCTGGCTACATATTCACCGCGTCCGGCCTCTACAGCCTTGCGACGACATCCCGCGTCCGAACTGCCACGCTGTTCGACCTGTAATAAAGATTCATTTAACTTTTTAAAGCCTAGCGGTAACTTTACATACCACCAGGTTTAACATTAAAAAATTCTACGTGGTGCCCACATTGCGTTTATGTGTTTTGTACGGATCTCAGAACAAACAGCAACTTTTGCCTTATAAAACATTAAGAGATTGGTTTTTATAACCGAAGTGGAGAGTGTTTACAGCGCAGTACGCACTGAGTCCTTATATAAAATAGATACGCTTCGTCTTTAAAGGGTTAATTAACATTCGTTCAGGGGAGAGACCAGTGTTGCTGTAGCCTCTTGAACAGATGAGGTTTTCTCGGGTGTCTGACAAAGCGTGACCGGCCGTATCCGCTCTCCGAGGATGCAACAGTTTGCGTTCTGCAAGGCAGTCCTGGACAATCGCCTTCCTTACTGGCTACCAAGTCTCAAGTTGTTTATCGTGAAGATATTGTCCATATAGAATATCATTACGTTTATATTTGTTCAGATTTCATCAAAAAATTTTTCATCAAAAAGTAAAAAAAGAAAATGGCATTATAATGAACTGTTTTGCCTTCAGTGAAAACCCGAAATGTGATCTGCCTGAACGAGTGATTCGGCATAATTTTTGGATATCGGGCAGTGACCCCCCCCGCCCCCGCGGTCTCCTGCCAACTTATTTGAATGTGAAAGGAACAGCTCGGAAATTTATATCTGTGTGGCACTGCCGGAAGGAAAAGTCACGGTACGTTCTTTGCTGGATTGACAGTGACAGGGATTGTCTGTCTCGACGTGCTACAGTGTTTGTTAATGCTGTAACTACAGGGAGACGTTTTATTCTGATTTACCAAAACATGGGGGCCACTCAACACTTTTGATAAGGAAGTGACGTCCTATATGCTCTAAACTCCTAATCAATACATTGGGCATCGGGGGCCTTGTGGAATGGCCCCCCGAGATCACCAGACTTCACGCATATGACTGTTTAATTTTGGGGTTTGTTAAAAATAATGTTGATGTTCGTCCTTTTCTGAAGACACTACAGCGGTTTAAGACCCGGAATATAGGGGCCTGTGCCAGAATTTGACACTATATACACCAAGACGTCTGGCACAAGTTTCTGAAAATATCGTTATTGCTTTTGTCAAGCCACTTTCGACGCTGAAACTGAATATCGCTAGTTTACGAACGACAATTTCTGCATTGATAATTTATATTTGTTTATATTTGTACTGCAACTCAAACGTGCTGTGAGCAACACAAGATTAAACTCTCTCTAAATGGATCCCTGCAATGCCGTAGCTCAGTTTTTTTATTGCCAAGCAATGGCTTCCCGTGACAGAAATCACAAACTTTAAACAAATCACAATTATTTATTCAATCTCCTTTTTTGTCTCAATATATTAAAATTTATTTAGCGCAGAAAATAAAGTTTCTTTCACTTAAAATATTTATTTTGCTGCCTACTTTGCTTCCCCTTTGGTCTCTACTGCTGTGATGGCCGCCCTATTAGCCCACCCTAGCTACTCCCCTGCATTTATGGACACCCTGTATACAATAATTTTTATACAAATACGACTAAAGTATTGTACACTTTCTCATCCTGAATCCCGATGCCGCATATTATGCCCACATGTTCCTCTTGCGTGTTATAGTAGGAGCAAGCCATGTCTGATGCTATATTAGACAGACCATTCTACATAGCTAATGCTTCGCCATTAATACGACGTCTTTTCCATCTACATTTTATTAGCAATTCGTGACACAATTAAATATTCAAATAAGTGTGTGAATTGCTAGCTAAGAAAGGAAACTAGGACCTATATAAAACACTACGATTGCTCAAAAGTCTGCAAGGTAATTGAAATTCGTTCCTCTTAGCATATGAGCACACTCTGGCGACGGATTGCGTAATCAGGTATGCACGGATATGACGTCACGTCGCGTTACGCTATGGCGACGCTGGCTCATGATGGCGGAACGGACTTCTGTAGCAGCAATGTAGAGACCTTTAGGCCTACTTAATATCAAACCCCACCCAGACGTAATGACGACCGAACGGCCCCTCCTCTCTCAAGGCAGATACCTTGATGCTGTCTGGCCTGGGCTGAGGAAGGCTAAGTTAATAAATAACGTCTAACCAACCAGGTAACGAAGCAAGTTATTATGTAACTAGATGGCGTATGAACGAGGGTTCGTTGATAAGGGATTGACGGTGGTGCAGTAAGTAAATAACTGGCAAACTACAAGTACTTAGCTAACCAAGTAAGTAGGCCTAAGTACAGAGTAGTTACTCATTACCATCAGCGCCAGTAATTTTACAAAAGGCTGCACGTTTCAGCCACTACATGGTCATCCTCACGCCATTAGAGTAGATAAAAACCAAAATTACAATTGCAGCATTAGGAATGGCAGGTCAGATTTAGATCTCAGTCTTTGGTGTTCCGAATGCATGTCAATACATTTGTTAAAAAAATAAAATATATAGTTATAAGTATGGTATATTTATATAAGTATAGTGTTTGGTTTTAACATTTTAAAGCCTAGCGGTAACTTTACGTACGACCAGGTTTAACATTAAAAAATTCTACGTGGTGCCCACATTGCGTTTATGTGTTTTGTACGGATCTCAGAACAAACAGCAACTTTTGCCTTATAAAACATTAAGAGATTGGTTTTTATAACCGAAGCGGAGAGTGTTTACAGCGCGGTACGCACTGAGTCCTTACATAAAACAGATACGCTTCGTCTTTAAAGGGTTAATCTATCGGCATGATATGTGTAACACAGCTAGGGAAGCGATGAGATCCAGTGTAAGGCGCTGTACTCGTATTCTCAAAAACGTAAAGTTTTAAAAGTCCTTAATATCTTATTTAGAAGCAGAAATTTTTAAATAGCCTAACCTGTAATATGATTAAAAATAATTAGATTTTTTTTTTTTTTATGGCTCGGCATCCATAATGGGCCGGGGCCTCCTCAGTATCTAGGCTTCACGATCACACTCAGACACACCACACTCGGTAGGACTCCTCTGGGCGGGTGACCAGTCCGACACAGAGGCCTCTACCCGCTCACACTCAGGCACAACACACTCGGTAGGACTCCTCTGTACGAATGATCAGCCCGACGCAGAGACCTCTACCTGGCAAGACACAACACTCACACGAGACAGACATCCATGCCCCCGGCGGGATTCGAACCCGCAATCCCAGCAATCGAGCGGCCGCAGACCCACACCACTGGGATTGGCAACTAGATACGTAGGCCAAGTTAGCAGTTATGCAGCTGGACAGCCACTGCGACATTTGAGCTTATCAGCGGTGTTGAAGGTTCCAGTTTTGTAGAATGTTACGCGGTGTCACCGACGTTTCAGAGAAGCGTATTGGCTACATCTTTAGTTTTATGGTTCTCCGAAACTTCGGTAATTATTTAACAGTGGATAAGGCATAACATCAAGACTTGAATGCTCATTTGACTAACAAATGGATTTTGTCGTACAAACCACAAGCCTTGAGTGTTTTGTGGCGGCAGTTTCAATGCAGCGAGCTACTGGGGTTCTCTTTTTCACGTCATCGAATCCGTTAGGGTCTTCGTCATTATTCAATGCTAACCATATCAGTAGCCATAAATAATTCTTACACTTGTTTGAGATACGTCAGACTTCCATAGACTATTACATCATAATCGGCTAGAGTGTAAAACAGCGGAGTAACAAATTATAAACATTTCCCGCGGTTTTAATTCTTTTTTTGTTTATCAAACCTCCGCTTCAAGCGTGTCAGTTCCTTCGTTTTGGTCAGTTTCCAAACACGTCTGCTGGCTGTGTTAATCGTGAGGGAATTTGGCACGCAGTAGAGTTGCAGCTGTGACGGCTTTAGGACAGCGCTCGCCGGTGAGTTCGAGGTTTGTGGAAAAGAGATGAGTCACCTAATGTAGGAATACAGGGACGCATGATTTCATTGATATATGCAAGGAATGGTGAGTTTATGGTAAGCAGCGTGAAGTGGTAATGTTCATTCCCGGAGAAAGGACAGTAGACCAGTAGATACGTAAATTATATTTAACCTTTTAAAGCCTAGCGGTAACTTTACGTACCACCAGGTTTAATATTAAAAAATTCTACGTGGTGCCCACATTGCGTTTATGTGTTTTGTACGGATCTCAGAACAAACAGCAACTTTTGCCTTATAAAACATTAAGAGACTGGTTTTTATAACCGAAGTCGAGAGTGTTTACAGCGCGGTACGCACTGAGTCCTTATATAAAACAGATACGATTCGTCTCTAAAGTGTTAATGTTCCTACATTCAGCCGATCCCTGTTGCCGCGCGGTCAGCGGCCTCTCTCTTACTGGGATTGCGGGTTCGAATCCCGTCGGGGCCGTGAATGTCTGTCTCCTGTGATTGTTGTGTGTTGTCAGGTAGAGGTCTTGGGTCGGGCTGATCACTCGTCCAGAGGAGTCCTACCGAGTATGTTGTGTTTAACTGGGTGTGATCGTGAAGCCTCGATAATGACGGGGCCCTGGCCCACTGGGGGCTGTTGCACCGTGGAAAAAAAAAGGATCCTGCAATTCAAGCCTACCAATTGACCAGCTAAACGACTGTTAGCTTCTCAAGATGGATTCTGTTCCACTCACCAATGTAAGAAAGACGAAAGAAAGCAACAAGAGAGTAAATGAAAGAAACAGAAAATTTAAATCATGCGTGGGTATGAGCTGGTGAAAAGCGAACATGAGGAAGAACAAACCCAACGCAATCAGTTCGGTGAAAGCAAGGTGGGAACAAAAGCAGTGTGATAGGGAAGGATTTGTAAAGCAGTGTGATTGGGAAGGCTTTGTAAAGCAGTGTGATTGGGAAGGCTTTGTAAAGCAGTGTGATTGGGAAGGCTTTGTAAAGCAGTGTGATTGGGAAGGCTTTGTAAAGCAGTGTGATTGGGAAGG
>BLKM01007720.1:0-39341 GCA_013340265.1 Coptotermes formosanus | reverse complement strand
TCTGCATCAAACTTCTGTCCTGCTTGTTTACTTACTGCCAGTCTTTCTCTAACTTTTGCAACCACCAGATAGTGATCAGTATCACAGCTTCCCTGAGAGATCGCACATCAGGTATGCTCGAATGCTATCTCCTATGTATCAATATGTGGTCGATCTGATTGTAAGTCTTCCCATCAGGAGAGGTCCAAGTGGTATTGATGAATGTTTCACTGCGGTAACATCGTGCTCTTAACAACTAGATTCTTTGATGTGGCATAGTTTACTACTCTAACACCATTATCATTACTATCCTGATGTAAGCTCTCATTCCCAATTGTCAGTTTGAAAGTATGCCCTCCCCCACTTTTGCATTAATATCTCCTAACAGAATTTTCATATGGTAAGTAGGAAAATGATCAAAAGCCTCTTCTCCTCATAGAAACTGTCCTTTGAATCATCACCTTTCTCTTCTGTTGGTGCATTCAGAACAACGATATTACACCAGCGGCCTCTCTGCACGATGTATGACATCCTGTCAGTAACAAACTCCACTCTCTTGATTGCTGACTACCATTCTCTGGTGTACAAAAAATCCTGTTCCCAATTGATGATTTCCCTGCCCTTTGCCATAGAAAAAAGTATACTGTCCCAATCTTGCAGTCCCTTTTTTGTCCCACCTAACCTCCCGTACACCCACTAAATGTAACTTATACTTAGCTAATTCCCTGGCCACTGTCATAAGGGACGGTGACCTACACAGGCTCCTGACATTCCATGTTCCAAAACTCACGCCCCTTTTCCATAGCTGGAATCCTACCGAAGAATCGGTCCAGGTCCGAGTTTTTTTTGTCTTTTTCGTAACATCATAATTTTTTACAGTGAGGAGTTGTTCGCACCTCGCCCAAACCCCAAGCTGGAGGACCAACCCTTGTTGGCTGTCTGCGACTGCTTATTGAATGTATTCACAGCTACCCTCCATAATTGGAGGCCGTTCATCCATCCACAACCTGAGGACGTGCCATGCCGTGGTGATAGGGACCCACTTAACACGGAGTGAACACTACTACAGGATGTTAACTAAACTGCTAAATGACAATGGAGTACCATGGCACCCTTATGAAAATAAGAGAGTTGGCCAACAAGTGTGACTGCTAAAAAATTACACTCAATCTGCAAACCAGAAAAAATCATGGAAGAACTATGAAAGAGAGGATAAAAAGCATTAGAGGCAACGCATATGCTAAAGTGGGGGAGCAAGAAACCACTACACATATTCATGTTATCCTTTAGACATGATGAAAACATTAATAAGATATATGAAATAACTGACATCCTAGGGATGAGAGTAGAGATACACCCAATTAGAAAATCAAGTGCAAGAGATGTCAAGCATACGGGCACACTCAGAGATACTGCAATAAAGAGCCAAGATGTGTTAAGTGTGCTCGCAAACACAGCACCAAAGAATGTAAGAAAGCTAAACCAGAACCAAAATGTATTCACTGTGGCAGGAACATCCAGCTAGCTACAGGGGATGTGTTGTAGCCAAGGAAATGCAAAAACTGAAAAACAAATCGATGAAAAAACAGATTGCTGTGACACGTCAGCCAACAGTAGGAGAAAGACAACAAGTAACCAAGGCCCAAAAAACGGGACAAAAGACAAATAACCCTCAAACACAAGGCAACAAAAGCACATATACCCAAGTGATGGCTAGAGGAACACATGCTAGAGATCAGGATAAAAATCATCAAGATGAAACAATTGGCCAAACCTTACAGCTTATCTTGGCCAAATTAGACAGTCAGGAGCAACTCATCAAGAATTTTGACGAACACTCAATGAGAATTGAGTATAGCAATAAAGGAGCTATCCCCAAACAAGGAAACGCCAAATGACCTTAGGATCATGGCAAGGAATGCCAATGGATTAATACATCATCAGCAAGACCTGCAACTAATTCTTGACACTGAAAGCATAGACGTGTGTCTCATTTCTGAAACACATTCACTAATCAGTCCTTTATCAGACTTAGAGGATGTAAAGTTTATCACACTATACACCTAGAGAACACTGCTAAAGGAGGTAGTGCCGTAGTAATTAAGGAACACATCTCTCACTATGAAGAACAGAAATATGAAACTGAAGAAATCAAAGCTACTGCTGTTCCCATAAAGACCAAAAATCACTTACTCACCTTGATTGCAGTGTACTGTCCACCAAAACACTCATTCAAGAAAATCCAATATACTGAGTTCTTAAAACAACAAGGAAAAAGATTCATTGCGGGAGGAGACTTCAACATGAAGAATATCCACTGGTGATCAAGACTGACAACAGCCAAAGGAAGAGAACTCCTGGAAGCAGCTAGAGAATATGGATGCGTATTCCTATCAACACATAAGCCTACTTACTGGCCAACTGACTTAAACAAAATACCAGACTTAACTGACTTTTTCATAGTTAAAAATGTTGCAGTTAACTTCCTACAAACAGAAGAAGGATTTGACATCGACTCCGATCACTCACCAATATTGCTGCCGCTAAGTGAAAATATAATCAGGAAAGAAAATAATCCAACACTTGTCAGTAAACAAACTGATTGGGAAAGTTTTAAGCAATGCTTGGAAGAGAATAAATTTGAGTGTACCAATACAAAATGAGGAACAATTAGATGATGAAATAAATACATTTATAAAATGCACTCAACAAGCAGCTTGGGAAAACACTCCTGAACTCAAAAGATGGATAGCAAGAAATAACTATTCAAAAGAAATATGGGACTTAGTAGCTGAAAAATGGAAGTTAAGGAAAAAATGGCAGCAAAAAAGAGCTCCAACAGATAAAACTAGACTCAATAACATCATGATGAGTACAGTTACCAACTAATGCACCTTTTTATTATTGTCACACCTGACATGTTTTGGTGTCCATTATGATGCCATCATCAGGGGCTACACACTATAATCATCAGTGACTATCCATACGATTCTTGGTGGTCTTGATTAGTTTTTCAGTTTTATAGTGTATGAGTGAAAAACTAATCAAGACCACCAAGAATCATATGGACAGTCAGCGATGATTATAGCGTGTAACCCCTGATGATGATGGCGTCCAAAATGGACACCAAAACATGTCAGGTGTGACAATAATACAAAGGTGCATTAGTTGGTAACTTTACTCATCATAGAAAAATGCATGGTGAAAACAATATAAAATCAATAACATCAGTCAAAAACTGAGGAGACAAATCCATGAAATTAAAAATGAGTCAATTAATGCATATTTAAGGGAATTAACTGACGATAGCAGCACAGATTATTCATTACGGAACGCTACTAAAAGAATTAAAAGACTGATAATGCAAATTCCTCCAATAAGGAAAGAATATGGGAAATGGGTTAGAAATGACGAGCAAAAAGCAGGAAGATTTGCCAACCACTTAAAAAAATATTTCAACCACATGAACAACAAGAAGGTGAAACAACTGGGGAAGCAGCAATCCAAGAAGAAGACAAAATAACACCTACGACACCACAGGAAGTGAAAGAAGAGATAAAAAAATGTCAATCTGAAAAAATCCCCAGGATTTAATTTAATAACTGGGGAAATACTAAAACTTCCTAGGAAAGCCATAGTAAAACTGGCCAACCTTATCCATGCTGCATTCTGATTCAAATAAGTACCAAGATTATGGAAAGTATCAGAGATAATAATGATACCCAAGACAGGAAAACCGCCGCATGAAGTTACCTCATATAGGCCTATATCATTACTGCTTATAATGTCCGAACTTTTTGAAAAAATACTGTTAAAAAGACTGAAACCAATTACTGAAAGAAACGAGTTGATTCCATCTCATCAATTTGGATTCAGAAATAAACACTCCACAACAGACCAAGCAAAGAGAATAACTAGTGTAATCGAAAAAGCACTCGAAGAAAAGAAAGTTTGCTCTACAATCTTCCTAGATGTAGCACAAGCATTTGACAAAGTTTGGCATGAGGGTTTAATTTACAAACTCGAAACATTCCTTCCAAAGCAGTATACCCAAATACTGGAATCATGTGCAACCAAGACACATTTCAGAATAAAGCAAGAAGAAGCATATTCAGACCTCACAGAAATAAAAGCACGAGCGCCATAAGGAAGTGTACTAGGACCAGGCCTCTACCTATTGTACACAAGTGACCTTCCAATGCCAGAAAATAATACAACAGCCACACTTGCAGATGACACAGCTATCTTAGCTGTAGGAAACAGTAATGAAGAAGCAACAGAAAAACTACAACAAGCTGTCAATCAAATAAATAACTGGACAAAAAGATGGCATATCAAACTAAATGAAGCGAAATCAATTCATGTGAAATTCACTAATAAAAAAAAATACAGTATATACCGGTAACCATCAATGACAACCAAATACCGCATTCAAACACAGCGAAATGCCTTGGTATAATGACAGACTCTAAGCTTCGATGGAAAGTCCATGTTAAAAAGAAAACAGAAGAGCTTGGTCTCAAATACAGAAAACTATATTGGCTGCTGGCAAGATGGTCCACTGTCTCTGCATAACAAACTTATGCTCTACAAGCAGATCCTAAAACCCATCTGCATGTATGGTATACAACTATGGGGATGCACCGAGCAGAGTAATATTAAAATTATACAATGCTTTCAAAACAAGGTATTGAGGAATATCATTGATGCACCTTGGTACGTGAGGAATAGTGATCTCCACAGGGATCTGGAAATAGACACTGTGGACAAACAAATAAAAACGTACGCACGAAAACATGAGGATAGGCTCCACCAACACGCCAACGTTGAGGCTTTACAAATCCTGGAGAACAGTGATATAGTGAGAAGGTTTAAGAGGGTAAAACCCTTCAAGCTAGTGTAAAGTGTCAGTGAAAAAAGCAGAGTTGTGCTACTGAAACACAAGGAAAATGTGTCGAACAACAAATGCAAAAAACTAAGGAATGCCACTGGGTGAACAATTAGATTAAGATTAAATGTAGCATTTTAGGTCAGGAAAAAATTACTTGTTAGTCTTAAGATTAATTGTAATAGCAGAAGCACTGAATAGGTGTTTTCAATAAAAAAAAGTTTTCTCAGGCAAGTTACACGGCTACATGTTTCGACCACTAGGTGGCCATCTTCTGGCCATTAAAATACCTGAAGATAAAACTACAAGTGCAAGTGCCTTTTCATATGGGTATCTTGAGACCTCATTCTTTCGGTGTTACAATACACATGTCAACATAGCATGCAAAAACCAATCAAATATATGAAAAGTAATAGCAAAATAGTGTCTGCATTGACACAAATAAGTCTATTACTTCTTTTTCTGAAGATTTTGCATGTGTTCTATTTCTGATTGTCCCCACAGGTGGCCTGTTTGGTGGCCTGCAAGGGTAGTGTTCTACCAGGTAGAGGTCTCAATCATGATGACCCAGGTAAACCAAACAAACTACACGCTCCCCATGTACTAGCATCAACCTGTGAAATACTTCCATATTAATATAAACAAAGCCATGAGAGCACACATAATGGCATTTAACATAAATACGTAATACAAGTCAGGTATCCACAAGACAGAAAACCCAGGAAACTAAGAACCAACATATAAACATTATATACAAATTTTGTGAGTAAGAAACCTCCAAGAAGAAACCTAGGCATGCGTAGGGCTGTTCGGCTGTGAGAAAAAAAACAACTTTAGCATACTTATCAACAGATATGCCCAGAATATTATCACACACCATGTAGTAAAACAAGCCACATCCTACGGAGATAACCAGAAATACACATGCAAAAATCTTCAGGAAAGTAAATAATGTACTGCACTCTCTCAATGCAGACACTATTTTGCCATTAATTACTTATCATATATTTTATTGGTTTAACATTTTATGTTGACATGTATATTGTAACACCAAAGACTGGCCTCGATTTCACCAAACCAAAATGCACTTTGCAATTTTAATTTTATCTTTACATATTTTAATGGTCTGAAGATGACCACCTACTGGTCGAAACATGTAGCCATGTAACTTGTCTAAAAAACCCCAATAAATAGTTGTGTTGATGGACACACACAGAAACCCTACTTCTAGTATCAGTGTTAGTTCTTCATTATCCCTGCTCAGTGGCATACTGTTTCTTTCACTGTACTTGATTTCACTTCAATATGATGTTGGTTTAGGTTGGCATAGGTTATATTAGGTTTAGTTAGGCCACACCGTGTCAGGTAAGGTAAGGGTATTACAGTTGACGACAGCACAGGCTAGATTCGGATGGTTTAGGATAGTTCAGCATCATTCAGGAAACATTTTTGATTCTTTTAGGTTATGTTACGTTATGTTGCTTGATTCACGGCATCATTCCTCCTGTGACAACATTATTATACACAATTCCAAAATCATTTCCGCACTTGACTTTTTACCTCTAAAACAACATTAGTCAATGGTATACACCACCCCAATGAAGAAGGTGCAGTCACCAGTGCAGCAGTTCATAATACACTTTAACTTTTATCATTCACGATTTTTCCACTCATGGCCAGGATTATTTTTTTTAAATAAACATTTCTGTGGCTGCTGATATGATCTGTTTCAGAACAGATCCATCTACCCATTCCGAAACAATACGCCTAATTTTACATAGCTTAGTTTAGGATTCTTTTCAAAATTTGTTAATTTTCACTTTTAGGTTTTTCTTTCTGGAATTATTCATATCAAACGTGTGCTTGTATAAGTCAAGTCCTCTGTACTACACAATTTTGAGCCAACTGTATGTGATTATATTAAAATTGATTTAGGTCAGAAAATTGCTTATGATTCATGGAATAGGCTTATCTGGGTGGTCGTCATTGAGTTCACTTTCCTTCTTCAAATCAGTGGCAGGAGTGAAGGAACCCAAACAAATCCTCATTGAATTGGTTAGTGCCATATGAGACCAGAGGCAAATCTACTTGATTCACCTGTAAGAACTTCATGTACCTTTTGTGCACTGTAGTTTCGTATTTTATGCCTCTCTTCTGCTCCACAATTCAGTTTGTTCCATCACAGCAATAAAATACTGTGACATGGCACTGCGCTTAGTAATGCTAACCATGGTTTTTGCTAGATGATGACTGTACGGAATGAGACACAGAAACAGGTGATACCAGAATCTACTGCACATAAAAGACTAAAGAACACTATCAAACAAGGAGAGTCTTTCATATGCTTAGATTTCTGCAAGTTACTGATAAAATGCACCTGACAAGACTAAAAATACGACTAACTGTGGATAACACAAGCTCAGTGATTCATATGGTACATATTACAGCCCTCCTGAACATTATTCATTTCATGAAATTATTGAGCTCTACACACGTGCAGTCATTTTCTAACAATACGTACCACACACACACACACACACACACACACAAACAACTCAGGATAAAAATTTCAGGCTATATGATTCTAAGAGATTTAGACCTACATACAATATGACTGTGTATTTAAGCAAGGATGGGAAACATACAACTCCTTCAATGACAGCTGCTTGTGCAACTGTAACTGGACTTACTGCAAGGCTTGAAAAAATGCTGCACAAACTACATGTGGACAAATTCTTTTGTCTCCAGCATTAACTGACGATTTACATATTAAGCCAATGAACTGCTGTGGAACTGTCAGACCAAACAGAACACAAATGCCAATAAATTTTGGGTCGAAAATGAAACTGAAGCAGGGTGACATAATGACTAGGGTGAAGGGTAACTTTACAACAGTATGGAAAAACAAACAAAATGTATACATATGACAAGCAAGCTTTCTCCACCAGCACTTTTAAGATGCGCATGGAAAAGTTCTGAAACTGGCCATAGTACAAAACTCTAACACACACATGGGGTATGTGGGCAAACCTTGCCACATGACAAACTCTTACTTCATTAGCAGATGGCCCTGGAAATGGGCAAAGCATTTTTCCACCTTCTGGACATCACCATTCCACAGTTTCATCACTATGCCTCATAATACGGAATTTTAACTACCATTAATTTCAACATTTTATACCCATACAAGCTTCTCACACAAATATAGTGAAACAAAGACTTCTCTTTACGAATGCAGAAAAATTTCGAAACGTAATGGTGCACCGGGAGTGTTTTTCCTTTTGTGCTAAGGGGTCAGTTCTAGGGACTTAATGGCACTGGCAAGGTGCAGGGCCAGCGATGCATCTGCCACTTCCTCTGCAATGCTAATACCAAACATTGCAAGCACAAAACATTTGGAGCCGTTGCAAAAATGCTAAAATATACAAGACTTCAAGGCGAAGAGAATTATGACGCAGAAACGTAAAATGGCTCCGTATATCTCTGTGTCTGCTTCTGTTCAAGTCAGTAAACCTGTTCGAATATCAATGACAAATTGCGTACCCTTTTGCTATTACTTCACGCACATCGCACGTTACAAACTCTCGTGCCACTACACAGAATTGTTGTACTTACTAGTAATGTTGCGAACCGACAACAAAATAAACGACATAAACACAGTTATAACACGGAGTGTCGCTAACCTTCCTTTCGGTCTTCCCAGCTATACTGGACGAGCTGTGCTTGCCAGATGAACACCCTATCATCCACAGTGCATAAATGACGCTATCATCCATGACGTTTTGCTTTTCTCCGTCCACAGATTAAGGTGCGCGCAAGACAGAGCTGAGAATGTAGCCTAGCAAGTCGCTGGGCGCCAGGAAGTAAGCCTAGCATAGTGCGGATAGCGACACTGGCTTCAGGCGTGTCATTTCAGCCGTAATTTTCGAGACTGATACTTTGCAAATAGGCGTGCTTGAGGATAATATGTAGGCCTACGTATTCAAGCAGTAGTAGTGATGATGATGAGGAGTTACTGGATATCTGTGCTTCTAAGTGCTTATTGCTGCAAGAATATTAGTACCCAAGAAGACAGAAAATTGCCTTCAACGATATAGATCTTGTGTTGACTTTCGGACACTGAAAGCTGTCACCAAGTTCGTCAGTTAGACTCTGCCAACGTTTGAAAAGAATACGTCTACATTGTCGGGTAGCAAGTATTTTTCTGTAATAGGCTGTTGCTCCGGCTTCTGACAAATTAATATCTGAGAAAAGGACCGTGATAAATTAGCTTTCTCTGTAGCATCACTTGGTGACTCTTAGTTCCACAGACTACCGTGTGGAATTTTCAACAGACTGACCTCTTTTAACACACTGATGGATTTGATTTTGAAGATTTTCACAGGAACGGAATATTGGGTATTTATAGATGACATTGTGTAGTCATATACAGCAGAAGAACATGTTAAAGATTATCTAATGCTTCGGAACGCTTTAGAAGGGAAAATTTACACCTCTACCCATAAAAGTTTGTTTTTGCACAACAGGATGTTACGTATTTAGGCTTTGAGTTGTCACAGCGAGGAACTGAAGCGTCGACGGATAAGGTCAAGGCATTTTAAAATTTCCCAATACCAAGACAGTGAAAGATGTTAGATCATTCCTGGGACTAGCGTCTTTATACCGAGGGTTGGTGCCTCACTTCGCAGACATTGCTAAACCTTTAACAGAATTAACAAAGAAAAACATTATCAGATTGAAGTGGAGAATATCAAGATCATTTGATTAATAAATTAAGTAACACAACTGCATTGCCCTTTCCAGATTTGAAACTAACATTCATGTTGACTACTAATGCCTCAAGTGTGGGGCTAGGTGCAATCGTATCACAGGTGCAGGAAGGCATCGTGTAGCCTATTTCATTTGCAAGTAGACACTTGTGGGAACATCCCCACAAATGCAAAACGGCCCTTTCCGCGCAGTACAGCGGTAGTCGGTCTCCCCACCACTGCAACAAGCTCTTCACGCCAGCCAATCCCAGACGGGCAGCCCAGCGACGGCCAGGTATAAAAGGCTACATTTCCAGCCAAAAGTTGTGCATTCCAGTATTCCGGATCCAGCGTTCAATATCAAGACTCAACGTGCTACGAGCCTCCACGATCGGCTCCCGAGCATCATCCGCCACTCGGCCCGTTAGCAGCATCTACAGCTCGCACCCTGCGAAACGCGCCGCAGTGTCTACCAGCACACGCTGCTCGGCACCACAGAGCTGTCCCAGGCTCTCCACCGCGCAGCCTGCTCCGCGCAACCGGCTGACACTGTACAGAACTCACTCTCACTGCACTGCTTCAGTGAGTCCGTTTCTTCACAGGAGTAACTTTGTCGGACCTCACTAACGCGGCCCTTAGCCGCCACAATAGCAAAGGAGAAGCACTTGTAAATACGTCCGACACGGACAACTGTACATAACAATAACCTGTACATATCTACGAGAATAAAGACTGACGTTAATGTGTTTACTGTTGTTGTGATTTCACAGTAGCAGCATACAGTAACCCACACACTTAATAAAACAGAAAAAGCTTATTCAGCTTCACAGCTCGAGGTCCTAGCAGCTGCATGGTCTACGAAGTATTTAGGTGCTCCGTATAGCACTTCATAAGTAAGACCGATGTCTACCAAGATTTGAATACGAAAGCGTAATTTATTATCTAGTTTGAAACCGAAATTTTATCCCTTTAGCAGTCCAGAGGGGTTCATGTGTACCCACAAACAGGCAAGAGGATTATTTCTATGGCGTCCGATGACAGAAAGTGGATAGTACAATACCTTAGTGCCGCAAAGATGGACTGTCTGCATTGATGGACTTGCTGGGAAATTCGTTACTTTTAAGTCTGTTACCTTGAAGTGCTGGTATCAAGGGCCATATAAGAGAATGTTTTCTGGCAGCGGCAAACACATGCTTATTCAAAATGTTTGCAAAATGATGTTAAAATATCCACATTACTACAAGGTCTTCCTAAAACAGCAAAGAGTAAGCGGTTGGTACGTAAGTAATTTCTGTCCCTCTGTTACAGATTTTCAGTGCGTAAAATATATAAAAACATTTTCCTTCTATTTACCATTCTAGCCTTTTTCTAAACAATATGCGAAACTCAATTTTTCGGCCACATTCATTCAGAATGAAGTTTCCTTTATACATGGCACATCTTCCTTCCATCCTTTACACCCATAGAGTGGATCACTTTCAAAACATTCCAGTTTGTTTGCACCATTATCTTATGTCTTACTGGAAAACTGAACCCAATAATGACCAGTCGTAGACACTGGCATTGAGAGACTAACCCTCAAAACCTGCCGTAAATAATGTGTCGAAGAAGAGTAGAGCAAATAAAAAAACTTGTACCATTATATCAATTATGAGTATGAAACAATACACGATGTCCACAGTAGAGAGCAATGGAACATGACTTGTGAAAGCAGCTCACATGTGGGTCACACAGCACGGGTTTAGTTCTAGTGATTATTAAAATGTCAGTGTACGCAGAACGCTTATTTCTGTTTACAGTCTCACTAAGCAAGGTGAAACTCTCACGATGTTCCTTGGCATAATCACAACGAAGCTTACCCCTGTTCGTGACCAGATTCGAATTTCAGTCCACGTGCTTGGCATTCAAGCCTCCGCCATTAGGACGGGAGCCGCGCCGAAGCAGGCAGACAGGTCCGATTCGCTTAGAGGCAGGAGGGGCGAAAGGATTTCAATGAACCGTTAGCCAACGGAACATGCATGGAAGTTGCCTCCAAATGCGTGAAACCAAGGGCGGTAGAGCGTAGTGATCTATACCCTGTCGACCAATAATCACTGTCCTTCCACCCTCCATAGGCCGATGTGTTCGGTGGCAAACATGTCTTGCAAGCCGAAAGACGTCTTTTTGTCTGAGATGTATTTCAGTCAAGAGACATACAAGACTCCGTGCTAGCTGAAGTAATGTTCAAGTTCCAGCTTCCTTAAGCAATTATCATCAACGTTACGGCAGACCAGGAGCAGAGCGTTCTCCCTGTTTGTCTTTCTAGGCCTTGCTGTTATTCTGGGTTACAAAGAGACAACAGTTTTCAGAATATCCCTCGAGTCAGCCACCCCAGATAGGTTGCAAAGTTCTCCTCTGAAACCGTCGTGTCAAGTGCACACATGCGTTAAAGTCGAGGTTGTCTTGCAGATCGGAATTATCCTGGATAGGTGACTGTGGGTTCGGATGGGGCATTGGCATAATGTGGATTGGCACCTTGGTTGAAGACTTGTCAGTTCTAACCCCTTTTGTACTAATCACTAGGGACTGCTTGAAGGCCTTCACGGCTTTGAATACAGGGATGGCAAACCTGCATCACTTCTGGGATTCGGTCTGTGCCCTACTGAAGAGATACAGCGACCGGTCTAGGAGTGAGTTCAGAAGAGGTTGGGGTTAACCTTAATATTACGGTTCAAGACACGGTTCCTGCTCGGTCCTAGGCCTTTCTGTTTTGTTGGCCTCACTTGCAAGAGTCCCGATATTCGGTTGTATGTATTACCCCAGCTGCAGAATTAAGCTGCTGTTTAGTGGTTGAACACTCTCCTGAGAGGTATGTTGCACAACAAGCAACACCCGAAGCGAATATCCCCCGTTGGGCTGTGTGTGTCAGAACCGCTGACAATGGTTTCATTGTAGTGGGTCTTTTGGAGCAATGTATGTCTCCACCGAGTCTCGCAAGCTGCAGAGTTCTGTTACTGAGCGTACTTTCTCACCCCGTGATAGCCACACTATTGTAATGAATGAGTAAGGACCCATCCCGAAATTTAATAATTTAAATGGAATACTTGTCAGCCACTAAGTATATTCACCTGTGAATCAGTACAAAAGGCCACCTAAGGGAAAATAAGCTGAGTACGGCGGTTAATGACCACGGGTCGCCGCACGCCCACATATGCGAGACGCAACGCATTCTGGCCTATTTGTGTACTCTATTTAAGAGAGTGCCGCGAGGTAAACGGGCTCACCAAAATCCATAGTTTCGGCAAGACGCTTCGAATTCTTGATACGGATGATTGACGACATGAGAAATTGCAGTTGCTGGCTGATATTCCAAGGTACGTGGCGTAGTTGAATTTCTAAGTATTTTGAGTGATGCTCTAATTGGAACGAGCGCTTTGTTATTTAACACTTTGGCGATTACACTTATAAATTCCAAATTACGAATAACGCTGTAACGAAATTCTGTTACAATCCGGGCGAGCAACTAACTTATCTACTGGTGGCGCTCCCTCTCAATTATGTATTATTGTAGCATTTGTATCCATCTAATTTTTACAGTAATTCTAGTCTAAATATTATTACTCATATTATCCATCTCTTGAGTAGTCAGCACTTCTTCCTGCCCAGTAGGAATTCCCGCACTGCAGAAGTATTGAGTTACTAGTGGTCCGAGTCCAGTGTATCTCCTTTGGTCTCTTCCCTAGCTTTGATTTACTGTACGGATTTTGGATTTTAGATATTCGGCAGTTACCAATTTCTGCTTTAGGATTTGTTAAATCTGTTGGTGGCAGCATACCAAGTATACGTGGATCCAGTAAGTGCTCCTCGACACCTACCAGTAGCACCTCCCTTCCTATCCCTACTGACTCGAGCTACCGATCCCAGGACCGGAGGCACTACACTATGAAGAACAATTTCATAGGATCATCTCGGGCTACATCCAGCACGATGTGCACTGAACAGCTCTCCATTTACCCTGGAGACGAATGGCCAGTTCTCCAAACTCATCGGTTGTCTTTGGAGAAACCATAAATCTCCCATTTACCTGTTGTGACACCGATGAGACATGACACCCATTACCATGTTAGGACGCCGTGCATATCCGTGTTCCGTTAACATAAATGATTGTCTTGTTGCGTCGCTTGGCTGCTGGAACGACCACACTAGTGTCCATGCAGCGTCAGGAGTGAAGATAGGTGGCATGCCCCTAATGTCTCCAAGCACCTGCCTTCTGCCTCGGGCGAGGCACCAGGTTCAGGCATGCCCGAACCAGTGGCTTTAGGCTTGGGCGACCCACTCCTCTGAGGTGGATAGAAATGATTGTCTACCACGGCGTCACGTGCCGGCCCACGCTCCGTAACGTGGAGTTGTCGGCTGCTCCCGGCAGGCGGTTCATCCGTGGCAGACAGCTCCGCAGATCCATCCTTAATCAGAGCACTGGGCGCTGGTAATCTTGGGGTGCGGCAGACAGACAACTGAATTGGAAGCCTCGGTGGCTTACTGATTTCTCTCAGGCATTTTCTGACCTTATTCGCTCCACGTGCCATCGGAGTTGCTGAATGTGTGTGGTGGTTGCACAGTGTCAGTAAGTGGGCTCAGATGCTCATCGGGAATACGCATTATTTCGCTGTATGCGAGTCAATCTGCGGTGCCTTGTAGATCTCCGAATGACACTCGAATGCCCAGAAGAATAACAGGCAATGCGGAATTCCACTGTTCGTCTGCGTGACACATGATGGCTGCTTGCAGCGTCGATGTATGCGTTATTCAATGCCGTTGGCAGCAGGATTATGGGCCGTTGTCCTTGATAGATGTATGCCGCTGAATTTGCCAACACGCGGAAAGACTGAGATTGGAATTGGTCTGTGGTGACAGTTTGCCCGAGATAATAGGCTCATGCTCATGTATGACAGGTTTTCTGTATGCCTGGTCACGTGGAAGGCTGCAACTCAAGTTTAGCCGTTGCTTTCATGTCGGGATAACTGTGTGCAACCACTGTAGTATACGCCGTCAAAGGTGTTTTGGGACTACATCGTGGTTTTCCGTCAGCCGTGTCACGGTACTGCTCGACGATTAGTGCCGAGAATGAGATGTTTTTCGAGCCTTAGACCAGCGTTACCCTCTGGAAGCATTCGTATCTCGTCGTCCTGAGAAGCGATCAGAGCGTCGTGTGTATTGATGAAATGATGATCTGGACGCGGGAATGCGCGCCAATGACCTTGTGATCCTGGTCGGATATGTGTCGTATATCTGTTGTGAACTAGATATGTAGTAACACTATTGAACAACAGTTGGGAACATTCGTCTGTATCATGCTGGACTACGAAGATGAGATGCTTGTGGTCGGTGAAAATGATGAAGTGGCGGGGTTCCAGCATGTGAATAATGTGTTTTACGGCCTGGTAGATGGCCAACAGCCCCCAATGTAGGAGCAGTATTTCTGATGCGCAGGACTCAGTTTTCTTGAGAAGAAGGATAATTGCTGCTACAATTTCTGCACGACTTGCTGCAGGAGGGCTCGAATGGTGGGCGTGAATGCGTCCGAGATGATGGCGAGTTGTGCTTAGGAGTCGGGGTGTGCTACCATGGTGGCATGTGACAGACTAGATTTGCACTCGTCGAATGTATGCAACTACGGTGTACAGTTGGTGGCGTGAAATCTTTGACCCTGCAAGGGGTAGGATGTCGTGTAGCGGTGACTCGGTTACTGCAACATTAGGCAGGAAGCATATGTAGAAGTTTATCATGGCCAAGAAATGTCCGATTTTATTCACGTTATTGGATGGAAGGAAAACCTGTAGATGCGCAACTCATTCTTCCAGTGGTCAGGACTCTTCGATCGATACTTGGTAACAAAGAAAGTTTAACTCGGGAATACGGAAGACGCATTCAGTGTGATTCATAAGAATCCCATATGACTGAACTGCCGACAGAGTATTTTCAGTTGCTGCTCCAGTTCCTCGGGTGAGATATCAGGCAAGTAACAAAACAGTAGTCGAAGTCCCGAATATAGTCGTCCATGAACCGCTGAATTGTCTGGGCTGCGTTCCTGAAGGCAAATGATGTGACTGCGAAGTGGAAATTGACGAATGGAGCTTGATTGCATCCTTCTGAATGTCATTCGGGTAATCGGAAATTTGGGCATAAGCTCTAACCATATCAAATTAGGATGTGACTCACGAGGTAGCGCTCCGAGTTTGTTGTTGTCTCCTGATTTGTTTGTCCTTCAGCCGGTCACGGTTACTGACCAACAGGTTGCTACGTTGGCTAGCTACGTCGTGACGACTGATTCTTTTTGTAACCTGAAGAAAGCACTGCAATGCTTGGCTGATAGGGAACCCCTACACTTATGCGCCCGTGTCGCCGAAAACGGCTGTCCCATGCGCGAAGAACAGAAATGTGATTGCCTGTCGGGCTGAGTTCGTCGCAGCGGTGAGGAGAACGCCGTACTACTTTTCCGCCAACGATTCTGCATTCTCAATTTTTACACAAAGTTGACGAAAGTTATGTATTTTACACCAACCTTTCAAATTCATTTTTAACATTGTTAAGCATGAATAAACCATGATACATATGTTTTGTGATTGTAGGAAGTGAAGTCAAAAGATTGTCAGAAATAATTGCGTTTCACCGTCTGAAACTGAAGGTTTTAGCAGTAGAATAATACCAACTATTTACCTAAATAAACACCAGTTTTTAGGGTCTAAAACACTCGCTATTACTGATTGAGAAGCGTAGATAGGAAAAAGATCAACTTTGTGGTTTAAAAGATACTTATCGTGTATATGAGAGCAGACATTCACATACAGTTTCAACATATTGCATGAAACAGATTCTTGCCCAACTGCGATGTAAGTTTGAGATTTATATTTGCTTACCATGAATCTTAATCTTTCTTTTAGGCAAGTTCAGTCAATTCTATCCTTTTTACACAATTTTTCATCAAAAGAAACTCACCAAATTAGTGGTAAGAACAAACACCACGTCAACAAATCTTTCCTGACATTAAATTTAGTGTTGTGGATAGAAAGCTTAAAGATTTTTGAAGAAATTTCTGGGTGCTGACTATACTTACCATCCACTTGAAAGCAAAAGTTTGATTTTATTATTGTGACCGTAACAAATAGGTTGAATTTGGATTTCATTGCTGGAACGAAGTTTACGTCAGTTTGTGCATATGCGTAACGTTACTTGAGATTCTTGCTCAACTGCGAAGTATGTTCCAGATTTATGGGTGTTTACCTTGAATTTTAATCTTTCTTTAAGATAAGTTCAGTGAATTCTAACATTTCTACACAATTTTTTTAATCAAAAGAAGCTCTCCGAATAAGTAGTAAGTATAATTACCACCTCAAGAAATCTTTCTTCACATGAAATTTAATGTTGTGGGTATAAAGCTTAGGATTTCTGAAGAAAATGTTGGGTGGTAACTACACTTACCATTTACTTGAAAGCCAAATTTTGACGATTTTATTCTTCTGTGACCTTAACAAATACGTTGACATGGTGTTTCAGTAGTGGATGGAGGTTTACGTCAGATTGTGCGTATGAGGAACATTACTTGAGGTTTTTGCCTTACTGCGAAGTAACTTCTAGATTTATGCGTGTTTACCACGAATTTTAATCTTCCTTAAAGTATATTCAGACAAATCTAATATTTTCACACAATTTTTCATCAAAAGAAGCTCTCTGAATTTCTGGTAAGTATATTTACCACCTCAACAAATCTTTTTGACATGACATTTAGTTTTGTAGATAGAAAGCTTAAGGATTTTAGAAGAAATTGTTTGTTGGTAACTATACTTACCATTTACTTGAAAGCAAAATTTTGATGATTTTATTTTCCTATGATGGTAATAAATACACTAACATTCAATTTCAGTTTCAGACCGAGGATTGCGTCCGTGTGTGCATATGCGTATTACACTCTCGCCAGCTACTTTGTTGTCACAATTTTCACACAATTGAGTTATTTACAGCAACATATCAAATCCATTGTGTAACATTGATTACCGCATTGGTAATTATGAATAAAACATGTTACATACGTTTTTTGTTTGTACAAAGTGAAGTCAATAGTTTGTGAGAAATAATTGCGTTTCAGATTCTGAAAATGATTATTTTAGGGGTTCAATCATACCAAATACTTACCTAAAAAGCAGCGGGTTTTAGGATCAAAGACGCTCCTTACTGCTGCTTGTGAATCGTAGATAGAAAAAGATACATTTGGTTCTTTGAAGGATTCGTACCATATGTATGAAAGTCTGTGAGAAATAAATGCTTTTCAGCGTCTGAAAATGAGTATTTTAGGAGTTTAATCATAACAAATATTTACCTGAATAAACATCCGCTGTTAGGATCAAAATCACCCCTTACTGCAGCTTGTGTAGTGGAGATAGTAAAAAGGTGCACTTAATGTTTTAAAAGATTCTTACCATACATACGAAAGCATACTTTCTTTCACACCTTCAACACTACCGAAGAGAGATTTTTGAACAACTGCGAGTATGTTTGAGAACTATGTGTGTTACCCATGAATATTAATCTTCCTTTAAGCTAAGATCAGTCAATTCTAACGTGTTTAAACAATTTTTCAATGAAACAAGCCCACAAAATTAGTGGTAAGTATAATTACCACTTCAAGAAATCTTTCTTGACATCAAATTTAGTGTTGCGGATAGAAAGCTTGAAGATTTTTGAAGAAATTTCTGGGTGGTAACTATACTTAGCATCCACTCGAAAGCAAAATTTTGAAGATTTTATTATTCTGTGACCTTAACAAATACGTTGACGTTGTATTTCAGTGCTGGATAGAGGTTTACGTCAGTTTGTGCGCATGCTTAAAGTTACATGAGATTTTTGCCCAAATTCGAAGTATGTTCTAGATTTATTAGTGTTTACCTAGAATTATGAACTTCCTTTAAGGTAAGTTCATTCAATTCTAATATTTCCACACACTTTTTCATCAACAGAATTCTTCGGTAGGTATAATCACCAGCTCAAGAAATATTTTGACATGAAATGTAATGTTGTGGATAGAAAGCTTAACGATTTTACATGTAAAAGTGTGGTGGTAACTATACATATCATTAACATGAAAGCAAAATTTTTATGATTTTCTGTTTCTGTGGCCGTAAAAATTATGTTGACAAAGTGTTACAATGTCGGATCGAGGTTTACGTCGGTTTGTGCATATGCCTAGTGCATTGTCGCCAAAGATTTTGCATTCAAAATTTTCACACAATTTAAATTGAAGAAAGTGAAGTATTGTTCTGCAGACTATAAAATTCAATGTGTAACTTTGATTACCGCATTGGTAGCATGAATGAAACAAGTTTCATACCTTTTGAGTTTTTAATGAAGTGAAATCATTTGTTTGTGAGAAATAAATGCTTTTCAGCGTCTGAAAATGAGTATTTTAGCAGTTCAATCATAAAAATTATTTACCTGAATAAACACCCGTTTTTAGAATAAAAAACACTCCTTACGGCAGCTAGTGTGGCGGAGATAGCAAAATGATGCACTTGGTGCTTTAAAAGATTCTTACCATATATATGAAAGCATACATTCTCTTACACTTTCAACACATTAATTGAGAGAGATTTCTGCACAACTGCGATATAAGTATGAGAATTGTGTATTTTAACCATGAATTTTAATCTTCCATTAAGTTAAGATCAGTCTTAACCTTTTTACACAATTTTTCATCAAAAGAAGTTCACCGAATTAGTGGAAAATACAATTACTACCCAAAGATATCTTTCTTCATATGAAATTTTATGTTGTGGATGGAAAGCTTAAGGATTTTTGAAGAAATTGTTGGGTGGTAACTATACTTGCCATTCAATTGGAGCAACATTTTGATAATTTTATTCTTCTGGACGCTTAACAAACACGTTGACACTGTATTTCAGTGCTGGATCGACGTTTACATCAGTTTGTGAGTACGCTTAACGTTACTTGAGATTTTTCCCAACTGCGAAGTAAGTTCTAGATTTATGTGTGTTTACCAAAATTTTAATCTTCTCTGAAGTTCAGTCAAGTCTAACATTTTTACACAATTTTTCATCCAGAGAAGCTGTCCGAAATAGTGGTAAGTATAACTACCACATCAAGGAAACTTTGTTTACATGAAATTTAGTGTTGTTGACAGAATTCTTAATGATATTTGAAGAAAATGTTGCGTGGTAGCTATACTTACCATTTACTAGAAAAGAAAATTGTTTGATTTTAGGTTTCTGTGACGGTAACAAATACATATGCTTTTAATTTCGGTATACGACCGAGAATTGCAACGCTTTGTGCACATGCGTAACATTAGTTGAGGTTTATTCCCAACTGCGAAGCAAGTTCTAGATTTATGTGTTTATCAAGAATATTAATCTTCGTTTAAGCTAAGTTCCGTCAATTCTAACATTTTTACACAATTTTTCATCGAAATAAGCCCTCCGAAATAGTGGTATGTATAATTACCACCTCAAGAAATCTTCCTTGACATGCAGTATAGTGTTGTAGGTAGAGAACTGAAGGATATTTGAAGAAATTGTTTGGTGGCAACTAAACTTACCATTTAATTCAAAGAAAGATTTTGATGATTTTATTCTTCTTTGCCCTTAAAAAGTACGTTGACACCCTATTTCAGTGCTGGATCGAGGTTTACGTCAGTTTGTGCGTACGCGTAACGTTACTTGGGATTTTTGCTCAACTGCGAAATATGTTTTTGATTTGTGTCTTTACCTTCAATTTTAGTCTTCCTTTAAGGTAAATTCAGTCAATACTAACATTTCTACAAAATTTTTCATCAAAATAGCTCTCCGAATAAATGCTAAGTATAATTACCACATCAAGAAATCTTTCTTTACATGAAATTTAGTGTTGTCGATAGAAATCTTAAGAATATATGAAGAAAATTTTGGGTGGTAACTATACTTACCGTTTACTTGAAAGCAAAATTTTGTTGATTTTAGGTTTCTATGACGGCGACATATACACTGGTATTTAATTTCAGTTTCAGACCGAGGTTTTCGACGGTGTGTGCATACGGGCTTTGCACTCTCGCCAAGTATTTTGCTGTGAAAATTTTCACACAATTATTTTGAAAGTTATTTTTAGCAACATTTCAAATTCATTGAGTAACATTCATTACCACATTGTTAGTCATGAATAAAGCATGTTACGTACGTATTTTGTTTGTACGAACTGAAGTCAATAGCTTGTGAGAAATAATTGCTTTCCAAATTCTGAAAACGATTATTTTTGGAGTTCAATGGTACCAATTATTTATCAAAAACAACGGTTTTTACGATCAAGGACACTCTTTACTGCTACTTTTGCTTCGTAGATAGAAAAAGATACACTTGCTTCTTTAAAGCATTCGTACTAAGTATATGAAAGCATGTTTCCACATACACTTTCACTGCATTACTTGAGAAAGATTCTTGCCCCTGAGATATACGTTTGACATTTATGTGTGTTTACCATGAATTTTAATAATCCTTATGTTAAATTCAGTCAATTCTAACCATCTTACACAATATTTCATCGAAAAATCACCAAATTAGCGGTAAGTATAATTACCAACTGAAGAAATGTTTTCACATGAAATGTACTGTTGTAGTAAAGCTTAACGATTTTACATGTAAATGTGTGGTGGTAACTATGCTTATCATTAACGTGAAAGCAAAATTTTGATTATATTCTGTTTCTGTGGCCGTAACAAATATGTTGTCAAAGTATTTCATTGTCAGATCGAGGTTTACGACAGTTTCTGTATATGCGTAGTGCAATAAGGCCAAAGATTTTGCATTCAAAATTTTCACAGAATTTAAATTGGCGAGAGTGAATTATTTTTCTGCACACTTTCAAATTCAGTGTGTAAATTCGATTACCGCATGAAAAAAAGAAGTTTCATACCCTTTGTGTTTGAATGAAGTGAAACATTAGTTTGTGAGAAATAAATGCTTTTCAGCGTCTGAAAATGAGTATTTTAGGAGTTCAATCAATCCATCTATTTACTTGAATATACATCCGTTATTAGGATCGAAAACGCTCTTTACTGCAGCTTGTGGAGCGGAGATAGTAAAATAATGCACTTGGTCGTTTAAGTTTCTTATCATATATATGTAAGCATATATTCTCTTACACTTTCAACACATTACTTGAGAGAGATTTTTGCACAACTGCGAAGTAATTTTGTGAATTGTGTACGTTATCTATGAATTTTAAGCTTCCATTTAGCGTAAGATCAGTCAGCACTAACCTTTTCACACAATTCGTCATCAAAAGAAGTTCACCTAGTTAGTGGTAAGTATAATTACCATTCCGAAAATCTTTCTTTTTATGAAATTTAATGTTGTAGGTGTAACACTTCAGGATTTTTGAAGAAATTGTTGGTTAGTAACGATACTTACTATTTAATTGAACGCAAAATTTTGATGATTTTATTCTTCTGTGCTCTTAACAAATACGTTGACACTGTATTTCAGTGCTCGATCGAAGTTTACGTCAGATTGTGCGTACGCGTACAGTTACTTGAGATTTTTGCGCAACTGGGAAAAATGTTTTTGATTTATATGTGTTTACCTTGAGTTTTAATCTTTCTTTAAGGTAAGTTCAGTCAAGGATAACATTTCTACACAATCTTTGAACAAAATAAGTTCTCCGAATAAGTGGTAAGTATAATTACCACCTCAAGAACTCTTCTTTCACATGAAATTTAGTGTTGCAGATAGAAAATTTAAAAATTTTTGAAGAAATTGTTTGGTGGTAACTGAACTTACCATTTACTTATAAGCAAAATTTTGTTGATTTTAGGCTTCTGTAACGTTAACAACTACATTTATATTTTATTTCAGTGTCAGACCGAGGTATGCAGCGGTTTGTACGCATGCGTAACATTACTTGAGATTTTTGCCCAATAGTGAAATAAGTTATAGATTTGTGTGTTTACCTTGATTTTTAATCTTCCTTTTAATTAAGTTCAGTCAAGTCTAACATTTTTACATAGTCTTACATCCAAAGAATCTCTCGAAATTAGTGATAAGTATAATTACCACTCCAAAAAGTCTTTGTTTATATGAAATTTAGTGTTGTTGATAGAAATAATAAGGATATTTGAAGAAAATGTTGCGTGGCAACAATACTTACCATTTACTTGAATGCAAAATTTTGTTGAGTTTATGTTTCTGTGACCGTAACAAATACATGGACATTTAATATCAGTGTCAGACTGAGGTTTGCAGCGATTTGTGCATATGCGTAACATCACTTGAGGTTTGTTCCTAGCTGCGAAGTAAGTTCTACATTGATGTGTGTTCACCATGAATGTTAATCTTCGTTTAACCTTAGTTCCGTCAAGTATAATATACTTTACGAAATTCCGTAGCCGACTTGTACGAAATCCACTCGAAAATTTCCACAGCAATAGACGCCGTGGCATTGTTTTCAGGGCCTCTATAGAGACGGTTAGTGGCGTTGGTTCCAACTGGTTTATTCAGGTCAAACTGCTGAATGTGAAATTCATAAACCAATGGAAAACCAAGCCGCCACTAATTCCGATATTTGGGTATGGCGAGAACTACCAATAAGCTTTCAGAGCGAAGGCCACCGTACGAAGCCTTCGCCAGACAAACAGGAAGTTCTAACCCGTGAGGCGGGTTGCCTATGGTACAGTACCGCACGTGTGTTAAAAGTAAAATTCAAATGTGCTACTAAGTCAAAATAAAGTACAAAATATAACAAGCTAAAAATACAAGAAAATTTACCAATCACACACACATGTAATGGAGGGCAGTCATCCATTTATTGCATTCCTTTAAGGTAAGATCAGTCAGTTCTAAAGTTTTTACACAATTTTTCATCAAAAGAAGTTAACCTAATTAGTGGTAACAATAACTACCACCTCAAGAAATCTTTCTTCATATGAAATTTAATGTGTAGATGGAAAGCTTAAGGATTTTTGAAGAAATTGTTCGGTGGAAAAAAATACGATTTACTTGGATGCAAAGGGTTGTTGATTTTAGTCTTCTGTAACGTTAACAGCTACATTGATATTGAATTTCAGTGTCAGTCCGAGGTTTGCAGCAGTTTGTCCGTATGAGTAACATTACTTGACTGTGAAGTAAGTTCTATATTTATGTGTGTTTACCATGAAATTTAATCTTCCTTTAATGTAAGTGCAGTCAAGTCTAATATTTTTACGCAATTTATCATCTAAAGAAGCTCTCCGAATTAGTGGTAAGTATGATTACCGCCAGAAGAAGTCTTTGTTTACATGAAATGTAGTGTTGTTGATAGAAATCTTCAGGATATTTGAAGAGAATGTTGCGTGTTAACTATACTTACCATTTACCTGAAAGGAAAATTTTGTTGATTTTATGTTTCTGTGACTGTAACAGATACATTGACATTGAATTTTAGTGTCAGACCGATGTTTGGTGCGATTTATGCATATGCGTAACGTTACTTGAGTTTTGTTCCCAACTGCGAAGTAAGGTCTAGATTTATGTGTTTACCACGAATTTTAATTTTCGTTTAACGTAAGTTCCCTCAATTCTAATATTTTTACACAATTTTTCATCAAAATAAGCTCTCCGAAATAGTGGTAAGTATAAAAGCCGCCTCAAGAAATCTTTCTTGACATGAAATTTAGTGATGTAGATAGAAAACTTAAGGATTTTTGAAGAAATTGTTGGGTGGGAACTATACTTGCCATTTAATTCAAAGCAAAATTTTGATGATTTTATTTTTCTGTGCCCTTAACAAATACGTTGACATTGTATTTCAGTGCTGGATCGAGGTTTACCTCAGTTTGTGTGTGCGCGAAATGTTACTTGAAATTTTTGCCGAACTGCGAAATAAGTTTTTGAATTATGTGTGTTTACCTTGAATTTTAAGCTTCCTTTACGGTAAGTTCAGTTAATTGTAACATTTGTACACAATTTTTCAACAAAATAAGCTTTCCAAATAAGTAGTAAGTATAATTACCACCCCAAGAAATCTTTTTTGACATGAAATTTAGTGTTGTAGATAGAAAGCTTAAAGATTTTTGAAGAAATTGTTGGGTGGTAACTGTACTTACCATTTACTTATAAACAAAATTTTTGTTGCTTTTAGGCTTCTGTAACGTTAACAACTACATTGTTATTGTATTTCAGTGTCAGACTGACGTTCGCAGCTGTTGGTCCATATGAGCAACATTACTTGACTTTTACCCAAATGCGATGTAAGTACTAAATTTATGTGTTTACCATGAATTTTAATGTTAGTGCAGTCAAGTCTAACATTTTTACACAATTTTTCATCTAAAAAAGCTATCTGAATTAGTGGTAAGTATAATTAACACAGAAGTCTTTGTATACATGAATTTATTGTTGATAGAAATCTTAAGGATACTAGAAGAAATTGTTGCGTTGTAACTGTACTCACCATTTACTCTAAAGCAACATTTTGATGATTTTATGTGTCTGTGACGGTAACAAATACATTGACATTGAATTTCAGTGTCAGACCGATGTTTGCAGCGATTTATGCATATGCGTAACATTACTTGTGATGTGCCCCCAACTGCGAAGTAAGGTGTAGATTTATGTGTTTACCAAGGATTTTAAGCTTCGTTTAAAATACGTTCCGTAAATTCTACAATTTTTACACAATTTTTCATCAAAATAAGCTCTGCGAAATAGTGGTAAGTATAATTACCACCTCAAGAAGTCTTTCTTTGACATCAAATTTAGTAATGTAGATATAAAACTTAAGGATTTCTTAAAAAATTTTTGGGTGGCAAATATACTTATCATTTAATTCAAAACAAAATTTTGTGATTTAATTCTTCTGTGCCCTTAAAACAATGTTGACGTTGTATTTCAGTGGTGGGTCGAGGTTTGCATCAGTTTCTGAGTACGCGTATTGTTACTTGAAATTTTTGTCCAACTGCGAAATATGTTTTTGATTTATATGTGTTTACCTTCAATTTTAATCTTCCTTTAAGGTAAGTTCAGTCAATTCTAACATTGCTACTCAATTTTTTATCACAATAATCTCTCCGAATAAGTGGTAAGTGTAATTACCAACACAAGAAATCTTTCATGACATGGAATTTAGTGGTGTATGTAAATAGAAAGTTTAAGGATTTTCAAATAAATTGTTTGGTGGTAGCTTTACTTACCATTTAATTGAAAGCAAAATTTTCATGACTTTAGGCATCTGTGGCAGTAACAAATACATTGACATTGAATTTCAGTTTCAGACCAAGGTTGCAGCCGTTTTTTGTGCATGCGTAACATTACTTCGGATTTTTGCCCAACTGCGAAGAAAGATCTAGATTTGTGGTTGTTTACAATGAATTTTAGTCTTCCTTTAAGGTAAGTGCAGTCAAGTCTAACATTTTACACAATGTTTCACCTAAAGAAGCTCTCCGAACTAGTGGTAAGTATAATTACCACCTCAAGAAATCTTTTTTTACATGAAATTTTAGTGTTGTTGATAGAATTCTTAAGGATACTTGAAGAAAATGTTGCGTGGTAACTATACTTTCCATTTACTTGAAAGCAAAATTTTGTTGATTTTAGGTTTTTGCTACGGTAACAAATACATTGACATTGAGTTTAAGTGTCAGACGGCGGTTTGCAGCGATTTGTGTATATGCGGAACTTTGAGATTTGTTCCCAAATGAGAAGTAAGTTCTAGATTTATGTGTTTACCTTGAATTGTAATGTTCGTTTGAGTTCCTTCAATTCTTACACTTTTACAAAATTTTTCATCAAAAGAAGCTCTCTGAATTTGTGGTAATTATATTGATCACCTCAAGAAACTTTTTGACATGAAATTTAGTGTTGTGGATAGTAATATTAAGAATATTCGAAGAATATTTTGGGTGGTAAATATACTTACCGTTTACGTGAGAGCAAAATTTTGTTGATTTTAGGTTTCTTTGACGGTGACACACTTACATTGAATTTCAGTTTAGCCTGTGTGCGCATATGCGTATTACACTATTGCCAAATATTTTGCTGTCACAATTTTCACACAATAATATTGAAAGGTATTTTTAGAAGCATTTCATATTCATTGTGTACCATTCATTGCCGCATTGGTAGTAATGAATAAAACAGGTTACATACGTTTTTTGTTTGTACGAAGTGAAGTAAATAACATGCGAGAAATAATTGCTTTCCAGATTCTGAAAATAATTGTTTTACGAGTTTATTCATGCAAATTATTTAACTAACAAACAGCGGCTTTTAAGATAAAAAACACTCATTACTGCTGCATGTGAAGCGTAGATAGAAAAGGACACACTTGTTTGTTTTAAGGATTCGTACCACGTACATAAATGCGTGCTTCTGCATACACTTTCAATGCATTACTTAAAGTTTCTTTACCGACTGCAATATATTTTTGATATTTATGTGTATTAACATAAATTATAATTATCCTTTAAGGTAAGTTCAATCAGTTCTAACCTTCTTACACAGTGTTTCATCAGAAGAAGTTCACCAAATTAAAGGTATGTATAATTACCACTTCAAGAAATGTTTTGAAATGAAATGTAATATAGTGGATAGAAACTTAACGATTTTACATGTAAATGTGTGATGGTAAATATATTTATCATTAAATTGAAGGAGAATATTTTGATGATTTTCTATTTCTGTGTCCGTAACAAATAAGTTGTCAAAGTATTAAATTGTCAGATGGAGGTTTAGTTCGGTTTGAGCATATGCGTAGTGCATTCTGGACAAAGATTTTGCGTTCAAAATTTTCATGCAATTTAAAGTGACGAAAGTGAAGTGTTTTTCTGCAAACTTTCAAATTCAATGTGTAACTTTGATTACCGTATTGGTAAGGATGGAAAAACAAGTTTCATACCTTTTGTGTTTGTATGAAATGGAATGTTTTTCAGCGTCTGAAAATGAGTATTTTTGGAGTTCAACCAACCAAATAATTACCTGAATAAACATCCGTTATTAGGATCAAAAACACCCCTTACCGCATCTTGTGTAGCGGAGATAGTAAAATAATGCCCTTGGTGCTTTAAAAGATTTTTACGATATATAAAAAGCATACTTTCTCTTACACTTTAAACACATTACTTGAGAGCGATTTTTGCACAATTGCTGTGTAAGTTTGAGAATTGTGTATGTTAACAATGAATTTGAATCTTCCATTAAAGTAAGATCAGTCAGTTCTAACCTTTTACACGATTTTTCATCAAAGAAGTTCATCTAATTAGTGATAAGTATAATCACCACCCTAAGATATCTTTCTTCATATGAAATTTAATGTTGTAGATGGAAGCTTAAGGATTTTTGACGAAATTGTTGGGTGGTAATTAAACTTACCATTTAATTGAATGCAAAATTTTGATGACTTTATTCTTCTGGGCCCTTAACAAATACGTTGACACTACTTCAGTGTTGGATCGAAGTTTTCGTCAGTTTGTGAGTACGCTTAACGTTACTTGAGACTTTTGCCAAACTGCCAAATATGTTTTTGATTTAGGTTTTTACCTTTAATTTCAATCTTCTTTTAAGGGAAGTCCAGTCACGTCTAATATTTCTACACAGTTTTTCATCAAAATAAGTTTTGCGGTCCAAATTTTCACACAATTTATATTGAAAACAGAGGATTTTTTGCAAACATTCAAATTCAATTCGTAACTTTGATTACCGCATTGGTAAGCATGAAAAAAACAAGTTTCATACCTTTTGTTTTCGCATGAAATGAAATCATTACTTAGTGAGAAATAAATGCTTTCCAGCGTCTGGAAATGGGTATTTTAAGAGATAAATTTTTGCAAATATTTACCCGAATAAACATCCGTTATTAAGATCAACAACACTACTTACTGCAACTTGAATATCGGAGATAGCAAAATAATATCTTTGGTGCTTTAAAAGATTCTTCCCATATATACAAAAACATACTATATCTGACACTTTTAACACAATACTTGAGATTTTTGCACAGCTGCGATGAAAGTTTGAGAATTGAGTATGTTAACCATGAATTTTAATCGTCCATTAAGATAAGATATCAGTTCTTACATTTTTACACAATTTTTCATCAAAATAAGTGCACCTAATTAGTGGTAATTATAATTACCACCCCAAGATAACTCTCTTCATGTGAAATTTAATGTTGTAGATTGAAAGCATGAGGATTTTTGAAGAAACTGTTGGGTGGTAATTGTACTTACCATTTAATTGAAAGCAAAATTTTGAAGTTTTTTTCTTCTGGGCCCTTAACAAACACGCTGACACTGTATTTCAGTGCTGGATCGACGTTTACGTCAGTTTGTGAGTACGCTTAACGTTGAGATTTTTGCCCACTTGAATTTTGATCTTCCATTAAGGTAAGTTCAGTCAAGTCTAACATTTCTACACAATTTTTCAACAAAATAAACTCTTCGAATAAGTGGTAAGTATAATTACCATCTCAAGAAATCTTTTTTGGCATGAAATTTAGTGTGGCAGATAGAAAGCTTAACAATTTTGAAGAAACTGTTGGGTGGTAACTGTACTTACAATTTATTTATAAACAAAACTTTTTTGATTTTAAGGTTCTGTAACGTTAACAACTCCACTGATATTGTATTTCAGTGTCAGTCCGAGTTTTGCAGCGGTTTGTCAGTATGCGTAATATTACTAGAGCTTTGTTCCCAATTGCGAAGTAAGTTACAGGTTGTTTACCTTGAATTTTAATCTTCCTTTAAGCTACGTTCAGTCAAGTCTAATACTTTTACACAAATTTTCACCTAAAGAAGATCTCCGAATTAGTGGTAAGTATAATTACCTCCTCAAGAAATCTTTGTTTACATGAAATTTATTGTTCTTAATAGAAATTTTAAGGATATTTGAAGAAAATGTTGTGCGGTAACTATACTTACCATTTAGTCGATAACAAAATTTTGTTGATTTTAGATTTCTGTGACGGTAACAAATACATTGACACTAAATTTGAGTGTTAGGCCGAGGTTTACATCGACTTGTGCATATGCGTAATATTACTTGAGATTTGTCCCAACTGCGAAGTAAGTTCTTGGTTTATGTGTGTATACCTTTAATTTTAATCTTCGTTTAGGAAGAGTTACTTCAATTCTAACATTTTACACAATTTTTCATCAAAATAGGCTCTCCGAAATAAAGTTAAGTATAAATATCACCTCAAGAATTCTATCTTGGCATGAAATTTAGTGTTGTAGAGAGAAAGCTTAAGGATTTTTTTAGAAATTGTTGCGATGCAACTATACTTACCATTTAATTCAAAGAAAAATTTTGATGGTTTTATTCTTCTGTGCCCATAACAAATACGTTCACATTGTATTTCTGTGCTGGATCGAGGTTTTCGTCAGTTTGTGCGTACGCGTAATGTTACTTGAAATTTTCGCCCAACTGCGAAATACGTTTTTGATGTATGTGCGTTTACTTTCAATTGTAATCTTCCTTTGAGGGAAGTTCAGACAATTCTGATATTTGTACACAATTTTTATCAAAATAAGTTCTCTGAGAAAGTGGTAAGTATAATTACCACCACATGTAATCTTTCTTGACATGAAATTCACTGGTGTAAATAGAGAGATAAGGATTTTTAAAAGAAATTGTTAGGTGGTAACATTACTTACCATTTACTCGAAAACAAAGTTTTGATGATTTTAGGCTTTTGTGACAGTAACAAATACATTGACATTAAACTTCAGTGTTAGACCGAGGTTTGCAGCGGTTTGTGGTTATGCGTATTATTACTTCATATTTGTTTCCACCTGCGAAGTATGTTTTAGATTTATGTGTGTTTACTATGTGTTTTAATCTTCCTTTAAGGAAAGTTCAATCAAGTCTAACATTTTTACACAATTTTTCATCAAAAGAAGCTCTCTGAATTTGTGGTAAGTATATTTACCACTTCAAGAAACCTTTTGATATGAAATTTAGTGTTGTGTATAGAAATCTTAAGAATATTTGAAGAAAATGGTGTGTGGTAACTATATTTACCCTTTACTTGAAAGCAAAATCTTGTTGATTTTATGGTTCTATGACGGTGACAAACACACAGACATTGAATTTCAGTTTCAGACTCAGGTTTTCGTCAGTGTTTGCATATGCGTATTAAACTCTGGCCAACTAATTTGCTCTCTCAATTTTCACACAATTATATTGAAAGTTATTTTTAGCAACACTTCATATTCATTGTGTAATATTCATTACCGCAAAGGTAGCGATGAATGTTATGTACATGTTACATACATGTTACATACGTTTTTTGTTTGTACGAAATGAAGTCAATAGCATGTGAGAAATAATTGCATTTCTGATTCTGAAAATGATTATTTTAGGGGTGCAGTCATACCAACTATTTGCGTAAAAATAGGGGCTTTTAGAATCAAAGACACTCCTTACTGTTGCTTGTGAAGCGTACATAGAAAAAATACACTTGGTTCTTTAAGGAATTTGTACCATGTATAAAAATGCATGCTTCCACATATACATTCAATGCATTACTTGAGATTCTTCACCGACTGCGATATATGTTTGATATTTATGTGTGTTTACCATGAATTTTAATTATCTTTTAAGGTAAGTTCAATCAATTCTAACCCTCTTACACAATGTTTCATCAAAAGAAATTCACCAAATTAAAGGTACTTATATTTATCATATCAACAATTGTTTCGACATGAAATGTAGTGTTGTGGATAGAAAGCTTAACGATTTTACATGTAAGTGTGTGGTGGTAAATATACTTATCATTACTTGAAAACGAAAATGTTGATGATTTTCTATATCTGAGTCCGTAACAAATATTTTGTCAAAATGTTTCATTCTCAGATCGAGGTTTACGACGGTGTGCATATGAGATTTGCACTTTGGACAAAGGTTTTGCGGTCCAATTTTTCACACAATTTATACTGAAAAAGAGAACTTTTTTTTCAAACTTTCAAATTAAATGTGTAACTTTGATTACCGCATTGGTAAGCATGAAAAAAACAAGTTTCATACCTACAGTGCTTGCATGAAGTGAAATCAGTACTTAGTGAGAAATAAATGCTTTTCAGCGTCTGAAAATGAGTATTTTAAGAGATAATATATTCCAACTATTTACGTGCATAAACATCCGTTATTAGGATCAAAAACAATCCTTACTGCAGCTTGCATATCGGAGATAGCAAAATAATGTCCTTGGTGCTTTAAAAGATTCTCACCATATACACAAAAACATACTTCCTCTTACACTTTTAACACATTACTTGAGTGAGATTGTTGCACAACTACGATGTAAGTTTGATAATTTTCTAGGTTAACCATGAATTTTTATCTTCCATTAAGGTAAGATCAGTAAGTTCTAGCTCTTTACACATTTTTCATCAACAGATGTTCACCTAATTATAGGTAAGTATAATTACCACAGCAAGATAACTTCCTTCATATAAAATTTAATATTGTAGATGCAAAGCTTATGGATTTTTGTGGAAATTGTTTAATTTAAATTAAATTAAATTAATTAAAATTTAATTGAAAGAAAAATCTTGATGGTTTATTCTTCTGGGCCCATAACAAGCACGCTGGTACTGTATTTCAGTGCTGAATCGACGTTTACGTCAGTTTGTGTGTACGTTTAACGTTACTTGAGACTTTTGCCCACTGCGAAATATATTTTGTTTACCTTGAATTTTAATCTTCCTTTATTGTAAGTTGAGTCAAGCCTAATATTTCTACAGAATTTTTCAACCAAATAAGCTCTCTGAATAAGTGGTAAGTATAATTACCATTTCAAGAAGTCTTTTTTGACATGAAATTTAGTGTTGTAAGTAGAAAGCTTAAAGAATTTTGAAGAAATTTTTAGTAACTCTATTTACCATTTACTTTTAAGCTAATTTTGTTGATTTTAAGCTTCTGTAACTTTAACATCTCCATTGATATTGTATTTCAGTGTCAGTCCGAGTTTTGCAGCGGTTTGTCAGTATGCGTAAGATTGCTTGAAAATAAATTATAGATTTATGTGTTTACCATGAATTTTAATCTACCTTTAAGCTAAGATCAGTTAAGCCGAATATTTTTACACAATTTTTCATCTAAGAAAGCTACTTCATCTAAAAAAATATTGGTAAGTTTATCTAACACACCCACAAATCTTTCTTCACACTAATTTTAGCGATGAGGACAGAAATATTAACGATTTCTAAAGTAGATGTTCAGTGGTAACTATACGTTGATTTCAAAGTATTTGTTTCATGAATTTTGGATTCGGAGACATACAAAATATGTTGGCAATGTATATCAATAGAGGATAGATGTTTACGTCGTTTTGGTCGTATGCATATTAGACTCCCGCCAAAGGGTATGCATCATTAATTTTCACAAAATTCAGATGACGAAAGTTTTGTATTTTTCAACAATCATTCAAATTCATTGTGGAACTTTGATTATAGCATTGGTACGTATGAATATAACATGTTACGTAAGATTGATTTTTGTACGAAACGAATTTATTAGTTTGTTAGAAATAATTGCGTTTCAGCATATGAGACAGAACATTGTTTCAGTACTAAATTATAAGCAACGTACCTGTACAAATACACTTTCAGTGTAAAAAAACACACCGTCTTGGTGCCTATGTGGCGTAGAAAGGAAAAATATCCACTTTGTGGTTTAAAAGATTCTTCCCATACATACTAAAGGAGACTTTCGCATACCCTTTGAACACGAAACTTGGAAGAGAATTTTACCCAAATGTGATGTATGTTTGAGATTTGTATTTGTTAATTATGAATTTTAATTTTCCTTTAAGATAAGTACAGTCAATTCTATCATTAATACACAATATTTCATGAAAAGAAGCTTCCCAAATTAATGGTAAGTATATTTACCACCTCAAAAATTTTCATTTAACATGAATTTTAGGGTTGAGGATAGAAAGCACAACGAATCTTGAAGAATATATTGGTGGTTACCATACTTACAATTCATCTCAAAGCATTATTTTCATGTTTTTAAGCTTCTCAGACCTTAAAAGTATGTTGACACTGTATTTCAATGTAGGGTAGAGGTTTACGTTGTTATGTGCGGATCCGTATTAAATTCTCGCCAACGGTCTTGCATGTATGAAACAGATTCCCACTCTTTGAACACGGAAGTGATTTTTGCCCAACTGTGATATAAGTTTGAGATATATGTAGGTTTATCATGAATTCTAATCTTACTTTAAGCTAAGTTTAGTCTATTCTAACCTTATTACACCCTGTCTCATCAGAAGAAGCTCTTTAAATTATTGGTAAGTATAATTACTACCTCAAAAAATTTCATGTGACATGAGTTTTAGCTTTGAGGAAAGAAACTTAACGTTTTCTGAAGAATATATTGAACGGTAACTATACTTATCATTCACTAAAAGCATTATTTTCATGTTTTTAAGCTTCTCAGACATTAAAAAATAAGTTGACTCTGTATTTCAATGTAGGTTAGAGGTTTACGTCGTTATGTGCGATTTCTCGCCAACGGTATGACGTGCATGAAACAGAATCTTACACTTTGAACACAACTTGGAAGTCATTTTTGTTCAATTGTGATTTATATTTGAGATTTATGTTGGTTTATCATTAATTCTAACCTTTCTTTAAGCTAAGTTATTCAATTCTTACCTTATTAACCCTATTTCATCAAAACAAGATCCCCAAATTATTGGCAAGTATAATTACCAACTCAAAAATCTCATTTGACATGAATTTAACGTTGATGATAGAAAGCTTAACGAATATTGAAGAATATATTGAGTGGTATTTATACATACCATTCATTTCAAAGCATTATTTTCATGTTGTTAAGCTTTTCAGACTTTAAAAAATATGTTGACACTGTATTTCAATGAACGATAGAGGTTTACATCGTTATGTGCTAATCCTCATCGCCTTCTCGCAAACGGTCTTGCACGCATGAAGCAGACTCTTACACTTTGAACTCAACTTGGAAGGGATTTTTGCCCAACTGTGAGGCATGTTTGAGATTTGTGTAGGTTTATCATGAATTCTAATGTTCCTTTAAGCTAATAGAGGATAGATGTTTACGTCTTTTTTTCCGTATGCGTAATAGATTTCCGCCAAAGGGTACGCATAATTAAATTTCACAAAATTCAGTTGATGAATGTTTTGTATTTTTCAATAATCATTCAAAATCATTGTGGAACATTGATTATAGCATTGGTACGTATGAATATAACATATTCTATAAAATTTACTTTTGTACGAAAAGAATTGATTAGTTTGTTAGAAATAACTGCGTTTCAGCGTCTGAGAATGAACACTTTTACGGTGCAATATTATAAGCAATTTACCAGTAAAAATACAATTTTTAGTCTCAAAAACACACCTTCTTGCGGCCTATGTAGCGTAGAAAGGAAAAATATCCACTTTGTGTTTTAAAAGATTCTCACCATACATATTAAAGGGACATTCGTATACTCTTTGAACACGAATCTTGGAAGAGAATTTTGCCCAACTGTATTGTAATTTTGAATTTTATATTTGTTAATTATGAATTTCAATCTTCCATTAAGATAAGCACAGTCAATTCTAAAATTAATACACAATATTTCATCAAAGAAAGCTACCCAAATTAACGGTAAGTATAATTACAACTTCAAAAAATTTCATTTGACATGGATTTTAGCACTAAGAATAGAAAGCTTAACGAATTTTGCAGAATATGTTGAATTTCCAAAAATATGGTAACACTGTATTTTAATGTAGGATTGAGATTTACGTCGTTATGTGCGTTATTCTCGCCAACGGTTTTGCTTGTATAAAGCAGCCTTTCACTCTTTGGACTTGCAAGAGATTTTTGCCCAAATGTGATGCAAGAGATTTATGTAGGTTTATCGTTAATTTAAATCTTCCTTCAAGCTATGTTGAGTCAATTCTAACCTTCTTACACACTGTTTTATCAATAGAAGACACCCAAAATATTGGTAGGTATAATTACCACATCAAAAAATTTCTAGACGCCAATGTTAGCGTTGTGGATAGAAAACTTAACGAATTTTAATGAGTGTATTGAGTGGTACCTATACTTACCATTCATTCAAAATAATTATTTTCATGCTTTTAAGGTTCTCAGACCTAAAAAAAATATGTTGACACTTTATTTGAAAGTATGATAGAGGTTTACGTCGTTATGCGCGTTATACTCTCCAACGGTTTTGCTATCATAAAGCAGGCTCCGACTCTGAATTTGGAAGTGATTTTTGACCTACTGCGGTGTGAGTTTGATATTTATGTAGGATCGTAACGAATTTTTTTCTTCCTTGAAGCTAAGTTTCGTCAATTATAAGTTTTTACACATTATTTCATCAAAAGGAGACACCCAAATGATTGGTAAGTATAATTACAACATCAAAAAATCTTTCTTGACACCAGTTTTAGCGTTGAGGAGAGAAACATTGACAATTTTTAAAGAAAATTTTGCGTGATAAGAATACTTACCTTTCAATTCAAAGTATTATTTCCTTCAGTTTGGGTTCTGAGATCAAGAATATATGTTGGCAAAGTATATCATTGGAGGATCAAAGTATATCAAAGTATATCATTGGTCGTATACGTATTTGTTTCCGGCCAAAGAGTAATTATCTTGAATTTTCACATACTTTTGTTGGCGAAAGTTGTGTATTTTTCACCAATCAATCAAATTCATCGCGGTACTTTGATTATAGCATTGGTACGTATCAATATAAAATGTTACATAAGATTTATATTTGTACGAAACGATTTCATTAGTTTGACAGAAATAATTGCGTTTCAGCGACTGAGAATGAATATTTTTGCAGTACATTATACTAGAAATTTCATGTACAAATTCATCTTTTTAGGCTCATAAACACACCCTCCAGATCCTCATGTAGAGTACATGTTAAAAATATCCAGTTTGTGGTTTAAAACACCCCTGCCATAGATATTAACCATTTAAAAAGGAAGCGTATTTGTTTTATATAAGGATTCAGTGCGTACCGCGCTGTAAACACTCTCCACTTCTGTTACAAAAACCAATCTCTTAATGTTTTATAAGGCAAAAGTAGCTGTTTGTTCTGAGATCCGTACAAAACACATAAAAAACAATGTGGCACCACGTACAATTTTTTAATGTTAAACATTGTGGTACTTAAAGTTACCGATAGGCTTTAAAAGGTTAAAGGAGTCTTCCCCATACACTTTGAAGACGTAACTTGGAAGAGATTTTTGCCGAACTGTGCTGTATGTTTTAGATTTATGTTTGTTAATTATGAATTTTAATCTTACCTTAAGGTAAGTTCAATCAATGCTACAATTAATACACATAATTTCATTAACAGAAGCTCCCAAAATTAATGGCAAGTATAATTACCACCTTATAAAATCTTATTTGGCATGAATTTTAGCGTTGCAGAAATAAAGCTTAACGAATTTTGAAGAGTACATTGAGTGGTAACTAAAATTACATTTATTTCCATGCATTATTTTCATGCCTTCAAGCTTCTCAGACGTCCAAAAATTAGTTGAAGCTGTATTTCAATGTTGGATAGAAATTTACGTCAATATGTTTGTTATTCTCGCCAACGGTTTTGCTTGCGTAACGAAACCTCTCACTCTGCGGACTTGCAAGAGATTTTTGCCAAACTGTGAAGTAAGATAGAGATTTGTGTAGGTATATCATGAATTTTAATCTTCCTTCAAGCTAAGTTTAGTCAATTCTAACCTTCTCACACACTGTTTTATCAAAAGAAGAGAACCAAATAATTGTTAATTATAAGTACCACATCAAAAAATCTGACACCGTATTTGAATGTAGGATAGAGGTTTATGTCTTTATGCGCGTTATAATCAACAACGGTTTTGCTTTCATAAAACAGGCTCCCCTTCTGAATTTGGAAGTGATTTTTGCCTACCTGCGATGTTAGTTTGAGATTTGTGTGGGATTCTCATGAATTTTAATCTTCCTTCATGCTAAGTTTAGTGAATTCTATCATTCATTCACTGTTTTATCAAAACATGACACCCAAATTATTAGTAAGTACAATTACCACATCAAATAATCTTTCTTGAAACCTATTTTAGAGTTGTGGATACGTATTAAGAAGAATTTATTGAGTGGTAACTATACGTACCATTCCCCTTAATGCATTATTTTCATGCTTTTAAGCGTCTCAGACCGTAAAAGATATGTTGACACTGTATGTCAATGTAGGGTATAGGTTTACGTCATTATGTGCGTTAATCTCGCCAACCGTTTTGCTTGCATAAAGAAATCTCTCACTCTTCGGATTTGCAAGAGATTTTTGCCCAACTGTGATGTAAGAGATTTATGTATGTATATCATGAATTTTAATCTTCCTTAAAGCTAAGTTTAGTCAATTCTACCAATCATACACACGGTTTTACCAAAAGAAAACAACCAAATGATTGTTAACTATAATTACCACAACAAAAAATCTTTCTTGACACAAATTTTAGCGTTGACAAGAGAAAGAATGACAATTTTTAAAGAAAATGTTGGGTGGAAAGTATACTTACCTTTCATTACGATGTATTATTTTCATAAATTTTGACTTCTGAGACCAAAATTATATGTTGGAAATGTATCTCATTGGAGGATAATATATTATGTCGTTTTGGTTACATACGTAATAGTTTCCGGCGAAATGGCAAGCATCTTTAATTTTCACATAATTCACTTGACGAAAGTTGTTTATTTATACCAATAAAACAAATTCATTGGGGTACATTGATTATACCATTGGTACGTAACAAAATAAAACATTATTAAGGTTTATATTTGTAGGAAACAATTGCATCAATTTGTTATAGATAATAGAGTTCCAGCGACTGGGAATGAATATTTTTACAGTAAAATGTATTAGAAATTTACATGTACAAATAACACTTTTAGGGTCAAATACACACCATCCATATTGAGTAGATGTGAAAAATATCCAAATTTGTGGTCTCAAAGCTTCTTACCATACATTTTAGAGGTGTGTTCCCCATACACTTCGAGAACGTTAGTTGGAAGAGTTTTGGCCGAACTGTGATGCTTGTTTAAGAATTATACTAGTTTTTTACGAATTTTAATCTTACTTTAAGGTCAATAATTTCTACCCTTACTACACGTTATTTCATCAACAGAAGCTCCCAAAATTAATGGTAAATGTAGTTACCACTTTATAAAATCTCATTTGGCATGTATTTTAGCGTTATAGAAACTAAGCTGATCGGATTTTGAAGAGTATATTGAGTGGTAACTATCATTATCATTTATTTCCATGCATTCTTCAAGCTTCCCAGACGTCAACAAAATTTCTTGAAGCTGTATTTCGATGTTGGATAGAGGTTTACGTCATTATGTTTGCTATTTTCGCCAACGGTTTTGCTTGCGTAAAGCAACCTCTCACACCTGGGACTCGCAAGAAATTTTTATCCAACTGTGATGTAAGATAGTGATTTATGTAGGTATATCATAAATTTTCATGTTCCTTCAAGAAATGTTTCTACATATTTACCATTTTACACATTGTTTCATCAAAAACAGGCAACAAAATGATGGGTAAGTATAATTACCACATCAAAAAATCTTTCTTGACACAAATTTTAGCGTTGAGAAGAGAAAGATTGACATTTTTTAAAGAAAATGTTTGGTGGAAAGTATACTTACCTTTAATTTAGATGTATTATTTTCAATTTATGTCTTATG